>ARYC01017977.1:0-102767 GCA_000711775.1 Oxytricha trifallax
TTTGAATATCATTTCTTAGATCTGTAAACAAGATGGAGTCAATGAATGATGCAATGAAAAGAGTGCAAGCACAAGAATTGATTCAAAGAGTTAGAAGCAAGGAGGATTTGCATCGCTACCTGGTGCAGCAAGGTAATGAACTCATAGTAGCTAATCTTGATTATGTAGTTGGTTTGTACTTTTACCAACGATGGAAGGTAACTAAATTTCATTTCTAAAAGCGATACTCTGCGAAGAGAAGAAAGCATTGAAAACTTAAGATGTAAAGTTTGCAGAGATTCCAAACTATCCACAGAAATCTCAGTGACTAACTTATACGATGATGCTATGAATGACCCAGAGGTTTCGCAGTACCTGCCTACTAATAAGCAGTTGTCAAATAAACTACATGAAAGAAACTATTTCTTTGTCATACTTGCAAGAATTAAAGGTGATTACTTGAAAGAAATTATTCAAGAATCTCATAAGAAAAGGTACAGCATCTCTTCAGAAGATAAGAATAAACAGGGGATTAAGATAAGTGAGAGCTGGCTATAAGAGTTGCAGAAGCACCCATATATTTCAAGTAAGATTTGTAGTTTAACTCTTTAGAAAAATCTGGTACTGGCATCTTCTTGATGAAGGAATAGAGCAAGCTTACCAGAGAGCGAAAGTCGCAGACAAAGTATGAAGTTAGCAAGAGACTTTATTCAAATATTTAGCCTCTTGAGTCAATGAACATAGATGCAGGAGCTGGCAGCAAGAGAAGAAACTTAGGAGGAAGGAAGCAAGAAATAGAAGAAAAGAAAGAGAAGCCAGCTCCATCTAAAGAATTTTAAATGTGACTTATATATTCATTAACTTAACTACAAACTTATTTATATACATTCACTCTCCCTTCTTTAGCACACTTTTATGCCAACTAATTATCTACTCTCTTCGCTGAACTTTTAATAAAGTCTTCAGTATCGATAGGTAGGTCATGCATCAAGTGGTATAGCAGCAGTTTCTTGTAATGACCTTTTAGTATACCCCAGTAGAACTCATTTCCATTAAAACTATGGACTGTAAGGCACGTTGAACACTGGTGTTATTCTAAGTTGTTCATAACTCTTCCTGGTTTCTTTTTTCTTATGAACAGAAAGTTATCAAAGAATAGTATAATCTCTTATTCACGGTACTTCTCTCTCAGCTGCTCTAAGAACTTAATATACTGCTCTGTCTTAATTGAGCGAGGATGAACAACATAAGTTTATAAACCAGCATCCTCGCAAATACCTCCAAGAATTGCCATTGTTTATGCTTTGACTTTTTAGTCATATACTTCTATATTACAATGCCTCTTATATCAAGACTTCTAGATGAAAGTGTTGAAGGTAAACACAGCCTCGTCAGCATGTATAAACTTAATATTATTCTATTAGGCTTCTCTGCATTTAATTATAAATATAATTTAAGTTGTTGTTGTAAAATGGCAGAGTGAAATCAATTACTCTCTTGATACGATTCACACCTTCGTAAGAGATACCGTTTCGTTTATAAATGTTTGCAACATATTATGCAGAGATCTTTAACTAAGGGAACTGGCGGTGAAACATAATAGCTCGTTAGTCGAGAGAGAAGTGAGCCCAATACTTGAAAGTTTTTCATTAATAAGATAGTCGATATGCTTCTAAAGAAACTTTTACTTCCTCTAGGGCTAAGAATTCAGCTATTATTGCTTTAATTACACAGCTTTCAAGCAGTGAGAGCGAACAGTTGATGGACTACGCTTTAAGAGCATTGCAATAGACTTATAGTTCAGTACTGGTTTGACTTATTCGCTATACATATCACATCCATAACGCAGTTTTAGCACTAAATCTATATACTCTTCATCATAAATAAACCCCAAAAGCTTGCTATTTTTGTCTCGCATTTAATTAATAACCCCAACCCCTAACAAATTCCCTACAAATCAAAGCACTTATAAACCTCATTAAGGGGTTTTGGGGTTTTGATTCTATAAAGTTTAAATTTTTAATATTTATTATTTACACTAAATTCTATACTTTTTGCTTATATATCGTAAAAATAGAATACTCTTACTCCATCATTTTAATTTAAAAATTAAAATTTTAAAATATGTAATCTATTATCATTTTCACTCTTGAAATTATCTTTAGAAAAAATTATTGAAAATAGATTTCCTAATTCTCTTACTTAAATAACAAATTAAATATTGTTCATTTGATCAATTATCTCTAAGTAATATTTTTAGTAAATTTTTACTTATAAAATTAATGTTTCTAAATTAGACTGTACTTCTGATTATAATGATCTCAGCCTATTGTCTTAAGTTAGTTTATTCATTGTTAGTCATTAATCCCTTATTTATAGCTTATTCAATAAAAATATAATTATTAATATTTAAATTTTGTACTTATCTTAAATGGGAAAAAATATAATAATAAAAACACTTTTAAACTTTAATAATTATTCAGTGTTAAACGTTTCATTTATTATAAAAACTTCGTATCCCATTGAAATTAAGTAACTTTAAATTATTTAATATAATAAAATATTGCAAATAAAATGATTCCATTTTTTAATTGATCTTATAATTCAAAAACGAATTAAACTGAAATATTATGTGGTAGTCTTTTTTAGAGAAATATTTTATTTTAGAGAAGATTATTAATTATAAATGTCACTATGATTTGGAAAATTATAAATATATCAAGTTTATCGCTAACTAAATTAATCTGTAACTTCAAATGGTTATATAAATATAGTGGCAGGCATTATTTATTTTTAGTTTATTTGGAAATCTGAATAAGGGTTGTTTTTGCTATAGGTCCTATAATAATGTAAAATTAAAAAAGTTAAATATATATTAATAAATTAGAGTAATTTCCATAACCATTAAAATTTAAATAATATAAATAATTAAATTTGCTTCCATAAAAATGAAATTAATATTACTTACTAGACAGTTAAGTTAGATTTTAGTAGTATAAAGATTGGCGAGTTGAATGTATTTTATTATAAAATATAATTGAAAAAGGATTTGTATTTAAATTAAGTAATGTTAAAACATACTAATTTCTTAATTTTGTGTATAAAATGTGTTCACATAGTTAGTAGTATTTTCTAAAATCCAAATATGTATGGGAATTGACGCTACTTATAAATAATTGAATATTTCAATTAAGGCAGTTTTTAAGTTTTTATAGGGATATTAAAAAGTTCCCAATTCTAATTGTTCACTTGCCGTGGGATCCACAAATATATTGCTTTCTATATATTAATGAATTTGCTAAAAACATTACATCTGCAATATTTGAATTATTTATTTAAAGAAGGATGATTCAAAATTATTTGATTTCATAATTAGATGAATATAATAAATTGATTCTCTAAGGTTATTGAAACAGAATCCGTTGAACATGAATCAACACAAGTTTAGTTTTTTATATCGTAGAATTTTGAATTATCATCACACCCTATGCATTAGAATGCTTAATTATTTAATTATTAGAGGGGAAGTTTTGCTGGATTATGTTATGGTTAATAAATTTTTAATCATTGATTTTTCCTCTTTGCATTCATTTTTATCTTTCCTATAAAGCTCATTATTTTTATTTAGATTAATCATACTTTATTTATAATATTATTTTTTTAGAGCAGCAATAAAAAATAAAATATTGAACGTCTTATAAGATATTTAATCTATACCTAAGCAATTTTTTTGTAGAAAAAACCTTCGATAAATAATATTATAAAACTTCATCAAAATATTTTTAATACCAGGTAACTTCCTCGAGGCTAGGAAATTTTCCCCCAATTATTTTTCTACGCATAACCCTGATCCACAAAAACATTCTAAAAGTAAATTAATTTATATCAAAATTAAATGTATAAAAAATGAATAAATTAAGATAAATTAAGGATTTGCTGATTATGAATGTTAAGATTAAATTAATAAATCAGCAGATCAACTCAATAATAAAGACAAATTTTAATGTTAGATAAGAAATACTTTACAATCTTACATTAACATATGGACTGGATTTAACTTTAATTTTGGCTCTATAATTGTTGAAGAAACTCAAATCAGTATATAAAAAAAACTGCTATAACTATTATCCTTGTATAATTTATTTTGTAAATAAAAATAAAATTAATTTATAGTTTATTATATAGCACAGTTAAATTTTTCCAAGCTGCCACAATCTTAAGATTTCATTTTTTAAGTACCTTTTTTAGCGTAATCTGGGTATAATACTAAAGATTTTTTTAAAGTTAAATTCAATTCAGATTTATTTCTTTAACATGCTATTATAAAATGGTTATTTTAAGCGTATATTGAGTTTGTAGTAATAAATGTCTTACATATGAAATCATTTATATTTTAACTTATTTTAATGCTTCCTAATAATTCAATTTATTATTTTAATTGAAAATAGACCAATAAAATTAATATTTACAAATAACAAAATTATATATTTAATGATATAACGATATATTTGGGGAAATACATATTTACATTTTGTGAGATTTATATTTTATTATTAAAAGTAATGAATTAAAATGTAAAATATAGGGAATAATCTTAAGACAACAAATTTAGACTGAATTTTTTTATTAAAGTTATTTAAATAAAAATATCAATTTAATATATAATTATAAAATTTGATTTTATCTTAAGACTTTAGATTAAAATATAGTTTTTTTAGGTACAAAATCTAAAGAAGTTCTATTATAAAAATATTAATTCAAAAATATAAAATCATTTTTTATGATATACCAATACACTTCTAAACCGAATTTTCTCAAAATTTTAAATTTAAAATAAAATCTTTTAAAATAAACTTTATCTCAAAATAGATATTTTTTTGTTTAAAATATATCTATAGCAATTGGAAATTAATAATTATAAAAAGAAGCCTTATTTTAAACTGTTAACAAAAACTATTATCAGTAGAGTTTAGAGATTCTTAACAAAAGTTTACTTGATTTATTAGTCAAAATTAATATTTTAAAAACAAAATTTATGATGCAAATTGTTCCCCTATGATAAATGCTTTATAAATAATAATTTTTAATGAATCTTACAACTTGTATGTATTCATTAATATTACAAAAGCTGCATGATTATATAGTTGAATTTGCTAAACTGTTAGTGGTTTAATCACCTATTAGAGTTGTTGTTAACACCATATTGGAATTAGCGCACTAAATACAATAGTTTCTCGATTCACATTAATAGCATCCCAAGGAGCAGTCTATTTATGATTTATGATACTAATTTGTGATTACCTTCGCACAATCCTGATGATTTATTTGTTTAAATTATCAAAATTAAATTATAGGTAAAATATAAAATAGATAAATCATGCTAATATATTTAATTATTTTAAAGTATAATGATTACTCGAAATATTGTGATAGTGGACAAGCATCTATTTAAGTAATAATTGGCTGACTGTTATTTTAAGAATGAGTTCTATCGATAAAGATTAGCAATAGCAATCCAATATTAATAAAAGGATTTATGCTTTATGTTAAAATCTAATAATATAAACATATAAGATATGTAAAATAGAGAAGAAAAAATTAATAAATTATTATATTTTTATAAGTTTTGGTGCTAAAAATCTAGCATTTATCTAGAGTTATCCTTGAAAAATATAAAAATTGGATTTTTTAAATATTTATATACTATTTCAAATATAAAATTTATAAAACTTAACTCAATTTAAATTTTATTGAATCATTAAAGTTTTTAATAAATATTTTGTTTGTTATAAAATGCGAACATTTTTTAATTGAATAATACCAGTTATTTGAAATGCCTGATATTATTTTTGATGGAAACTCTTTGCCATTATGATTATTTATTATTATTAAATTCAGAAAACTTTAAATAATATTAACTTAGTTAAAATAAATTCTTTTTATAATAGCGATAGATTATTAAATGAAATTTTACAGCCACTTTATAATCTATAAAACTTCCTTTATCTTTACTCTTATTTTTTGAAAATTGAGCTTTAATGATTTATAGAAAATAATTAAATTGAAATAACTTATTTAAATTATCATTAAATTGTAAATTAACTCACTATTTATGTTAGAATTTATTGAGATATTTATTAATATTTTTATTAAGGAATCAACACATTCTGTTTTAATAGTATAGGTTATCGAATGTTTGCACAATTTTATCAATTAATTTATCTCTTATTAATTTTTTATCATTATTATATCCATATCCATAGTTTTGGCTTGAAGTTTGTAAATTAAATCTCCTCCCGCCATACTAATCATTTAAAAGAAATATAAAACAAAATAATTTAACATAAAAATATATTATAAAAGTAAAAATAAATATAAATAATTATTAAGATTCCCATCAGGTTGTGCAGAGTTCATCATTTTATGCTTAAATTAATGGGTAAATGTAAATTTAAAATCAAATAATATACATATAAAATATTCAATCCCTTTCTAATAAATTTATTAATAATATTAATAATGTTATGAAAAAGTGATATTTCTAAATTAAAACATGTACTTCTAAGGTAAAATTTAAATTAAATTTATTGATTTACACTCTAAATTACGTATTACAGTAAATTCAATCTTAATATATTATTTAAATATTTTAATGAAAAACTATTTAAAATTTAGTCAATATTTTCAATGACTTTACCAATTTAAAATTAGATTTTATAAAAATCCGTTAGTCAATTAAGAGTGGAAATTGGGGATTAAGATTAATAAAATTAAAATTAAATTATTATTGGCGTAAATTAATAAAATTTGGCTAAAAACAAATTTACGGACCATGATTGGTTTAATTTCTAAAGAAAAATAAAACCCAATGAATTTTTTTTAGAATTAACATCAGGGGGTTCAATTGATTAATTTGAATTATTATTACATTCGCGTAAATTTAATCTATTTGACTAATAATACAAGCTATGGCTCGATTTATTTCCCTTTAAATTAAACGAATCAGAGTTGTGTATATCATTTTTTACGGTATTTTTAATTGATTTTAGCCAATATAGTAATAATTTTTAATTAATCAATCATACCCCCTTATCGTAATTCTCAAAAAATTCATGAGGTTTTATTTGAGCAATTGGTTTTAATATTTAGCCAAAACTTTAATAACAAACGCCAATAATAATTAAATTTAATTTAATTTATCTTAATCCCCTTTCTTAAATGACAAACGAAATTTTATTAAGTATCAAGTTAAAATTAAAATTTTATTTTTAAAAAGAATTAAAAGTAATTTTTAACAAATTTCTCGTTTTTATTTAAATTATTTGTATAGTTAGTTAATTTGAATAATATGCAAAGCAAATTCTTTATAATTTAAACTAATAATTACTAGTTTTGGTATGTTCCATTTTATTAATTATTAAAATTCTTTATTAAAAATTAAAAATATCAGTATTAAATATATTAACATAACTTAATCAGAAAATAAAAATTATATGCATTAAAAATTTAAATTTTTGATTTATATTTATTGATATTGAGTTTTAAAATTATTAAAATATTTCTTTTATATTAGAAAAATTAGATTTGGTTTTATGGATTGAGAATGAATTACAAACTTAAGATCACGAAATTAATATGATTGATGCACTAGTGATAAATTTATAAGTTTCTGCAACATATAATAGAATGTAAATTACCCAAGTGTCTAAAAATAATTAATAAAATCTAGGTCATTTAAAAAACAATTGAATTTAACTTGGAATAAAGGGTTTAAATAATTCCAAAATACTTATCTTTTTTATACAATAATTATTTGATTATTTTGAATTCTAAATAACCCAGTAATTATGTATTTCTTAGTGATAATTAGACTTTAGTCTAATTAACAATAGTTTCATTGAAAAAAAATAAATGCTTTTACTGAAATTTTTCTTGATATACAAGAATTTGATTAAAAAAATAAAAATTACTAATTGAATTGATGCAATTTAATTGGAATTCCTATAGTATTGTTTCTAAAAATAAATGTCACTATAGATTTTATATACTTAATTAGCCCAGTTATTCAGCTATAAGTTCCCATTATTTTGGTTTTTCTTTGAGTTAATTAGTTTATATGCACATTATTAATTTATCCATATCTCTTAATCAATCCCTCAAACTAGCAATAGTGACACCAACCGTACTTAAACTTAGTGCAATTAATTCGTAAATTGAGGGCACTCTGAACTACAGAAATACTTCGAAAATAAATTGGAATAAACTTTGGCACTAAACAATAGCCATTACTACACCTCCACGGCCTGTCTTTAATGCTATGTTTTATTACATAAAACTATAAATAAAAAATCTTATCAATTAAATTGGCTTATATCATTAATTAACAATAGAAAGTGCTGCCTAGTATAAGAAATAGCCCAGCAACAGAAATTATAAGAAATTTATGAGCATCAATAGCATAACCATTTTGACTTAGTTTTATTTAAGAGTATAAGAACAGCACAAAATATATTATTCCTGCGACCATGAAACTGTCCTGAGAAAACTGTATAGGTTCATAGCCTCTATGAGATACTTGTCTAAGGATAATTGCACACATTGTCAAAAAAAAGCATTGCAAAATACACAAGCAAATTGGCACCATTATTGAAGGATGTATACCCCCTAAATCTTAGTCTTGAGATTTTGACAGTGCAATAGATTCAGTTTTAAACATATAATTTGAAAATTTCATTAATTATTGCTTAAGATCTTACATTTTAAATTCTATAAAAATAAATACAATAGCAAAAACTCCAGATATCATAAGTGAGATTCCAATGACATGTCTAGTGAGAAGTTTCTCATTGTATAGCAAGTAAAATGATACTGCAATAAAAAATGATGCTATTGTAACAATTGAGTAAAAGTAAACTAATATACTTTTAAAATCATTTTGTGTTATACATAGCACCCACACTGAAATCAGCTTTAATAGAGTAGTAAGCAATGAGAGAAGTGTTTATTGGAATCATTACTTAAAGTATACCTCTCAGCCCAAGCATATTAATCTTATACCAATCTAATTTTATATTAATTCAATTTTTTACCTTTGATTGATTGATTGATATTAGTTTTTGTTTATTTTTAAAATTTTAATCTAGTTTGAAAGTGTTGCTTCCAGTTATCTTGAATAATTATGATTGACGTCTCTACCAAAATATCCCTCTCTTTTACCAGTTATTATAGCCATAGTAGATATGATAAGACAAGGGTATTGCTTAATAAATAATAAGTAATATTCATGGTAGAATTTTGAATCATGTTAAACATTAATGGTATTAATATCTATTATATAATTTAACTTTTGTATAATGTGATAAAACTCATAAACTCTGAGTAAATATATGCAGAATTATTCTTTTTCCCCATCTACTCAGATATAATGTAATTGTGACTTGCAAGAGAAATAGCGCCCATTATCGCATATATCAACCAATTTTATGATGTTTATATAGTTTTCTTAAGCATTTAGAAACTTTCCTCCTCATTTATAATTTTATAGTAAAACTTATAATTACATTTTACATGATAATTATAGCTTTCCAAGGGTAAATGGGATCTATCTAGGTTACTGATTAAAATTTATCATTTCAGTGTTCATATTTTAGCCCCCCAAGTTCCCTTCTTATCTCATAACTGGAGAGGCAATCATATATTAATAAAAAAATAAAGGATAAATTTTATCAAATTAGTGATTAAATCAATACTTTTTTATTGAAATCATACTGTTAGTACTTAAATCTTATGCTTGATTTGCTCTGGTTGCACTGCTAATATGTATCATAATACAGTAAATTGCTTATTTAAATGTTTTAAGAATAGTTTAAAAATACTATTGAATTTTTAAAATCAATTTAAATATCATTACTGATTCCCTTTCAGTAATTATCTATGGAGAAGAAGGATAGTATATGCTTGATTGATTATTCATTATTTTGAAATAGATTAATAAATAAAATAAGTTTATAAAGCAGGCAGCTTAATAAAAGATATTCACATAAATTTAAGTTTCAAAATTTATAAAATTAAATAGTTTTAGAACCAAAAAATTATTTTTATTATATTTAAATAATAGAATAATGTATCAAAAAATTAAGAAAATTGGATTTGGATTTGCTTTTTTATCTTTATTTTACTTGGCCTTAAAATAAAAATATATACTGTTATCAAATACTAAAAAACACAAGTCAGATATATTGACTTTTTTTCAGATTTATCAAATATATAATTAAGATTTTATATGAACACACACAAAATACTTTGAATATTTAAATTTTATTTTAATTTAAATTCTTGTAAATATCTTAAATATTATTTTTTATTAAAATCAACGAATTATTCAATTGTTTCTTTAGCGAACACATATATTTTAAGAGACAATTTATTTGGTTATATTCAAATGAGTATTAAATTTCCTCATTAAAAGTTAGAAAAATACATTATTATCATATAATTAAATATTAAAGAAAATTTAGGATTTTCGTCAAAATTTTTATATGATTTTAAGCAAAATTGTTAATTTAATAATTCACAATTGTATGTGAACATTTAAATGTAATGAATAAATATATTTTATTAATTTTTAAGAAATAATTTTTAAATTCTTATAAATATGCAAAATTTAAGTTTCAATCTATCTTTTTATATCATTATTACATTTATAGGATACATTTTTATAAATAATATAATAAATAAAAGTATTAGTTCTAAATTTTCTACGAATAACTCCTTTTCTGATTGACTTAAAACATTTATAATGATTCATTATTATTATTAATTAATTTGATTTATATAAATACGTGATTCATGATTTATTTCATGATCATATAGTTTTTCTAATTAATAGGCATTCTCATGAATAGGAATAATTAATTTTTATTCAGAAAATTAAAAGGATTTCCTATTATATTTTTAATTATTTCATGGGCAAGATTAAATTTAGTTTTGTAAATTTATGTAATGATTAGCCCTTCTTAAAGTATATTAAAAATAATTAAGGGGAGTTCAGAGGATAAATTAATTCATTATCTATATAGGTGATATTACAAAAATAAGTGACAATGGTTTCTATTCTAACGTATAGTAGTTATATTAAGAGATTTTATATTGAAAATTTATTGAAATAAATTTTATAGATTTCTAATGCCTGTATACAGGATTCTCATATTTAGGCCACATTGTCTTTTGAATATGTTTTTAGTATTTTTCTGGCATCCTTTCATATTTACAAAATCGTTGCCACTTTAATAAAATGAGAAATGAATATTGGATTTTATATATCATGAATTAATATATAATTATTTATTTGATTAATTCTGTACATTTTTTATAAAAAAAAGAATAAGTAATTAAACTCTTAAGAACATATTAAATTTGATTTACAATGCAATTATTAATTTTTTAATTGGTGTGATTAACTTTAAATAATGTATGTACTTATTATCCCATCACAGTAAAGTATATAAGCCAACTATACTCCAAACTACAAAATTAAGTGATAGAATTAGATTATGTATGCTTCCCTCTTTTAACCCTAAGGAGTAGTCTGAGCAATATCTAGCATTGTTTGAGCATGAAGCTTTTAGAGATTATAATAAAATATAGTCACATGAGATATTTTATTTCCAGGACCCCAACACCCCACAAAGTATGGATGAAAGAGTGTGGCAACATAGCCATACTGCCCTCTTAAATATCTGCCATTGCATATATCTACATCGCAAGGCTGCCATAATTTTCCATAGTAATTATAAGGTCCATAGATTATACGCCCATCTTTTGCTATTCCAATTGGATTTACGTTTTTCTTTGTGCTTGGAACGTAATATACAGAATGGGCTTTAGGATCTGAATTGCAGAGTGGATAACGAGTTAGATAAAATATGCTAGATTTGAAGAGTATTAATAGTAACATAAATTAAGAATTTTTAAGATTATAAAAGTAGTTAAGTATAATCATAACTATAACTATAGAAATCATGATATCAAAATAAATGATACGATTTATGTATCTAGATATTTATGCAGTAATTAAGTTTCAGAATTTTTAATTCACGTTTTGTAATATCATTTATGATTATTTATTCCATATTATATGAATTCTAATTAAGATTTCAAATAATAAACACTTCGGTTTAAATTATTTCTTCTGAGTGTTGTTGCAAGGTGATGCATAAGTTTTAGCAACAGAAGGATAAATACATGGAGAAAACATATAATATCGATAGCTTTGATCAAACTCACTGGTCCCCAGACAGAAATCAGGTGAGATTTTTTTAGGTGTTTGAAATGTACTATATTCCCTAGGGAAAAAAGCGTCGTATTAGTATTCGGTAGTGCCAGCGAAGAAAAACACCCCATTAATTGCCATTCCTACAACTTAATCCGATTCTTTTAATGGCAGTAAAGTTGTCTCTTCAGTATCCCAAGACTGTTCATGAATTGCAATTGGGTATTAGAATTAGTAGTAAGCTCTCTCATCATATAGTATTTTGACATCTAATTTATCTGAAGAAGCCCATTTGTAATTGCACAGTAGTTTATCGTATGAGATTTATTCCGTTATTTTCGTATAATAAAAGACCTCGTCAACGAGATTGTAAGCTTGCATTGATGTCACTGGTAAATTAAAAACTCCTTGCACTGAGTAAGCTTAGAACTCAGTTTCGGATCCTAAGGGAGGACTTGTTTATGAATAATAACAGTGATTTGGCATAGAATTAGATTCCCATCTATAAGTGACTGGAGTTCCCTTGAAGCAATTGAAGAATAAATATCTTTGCCATATACAAGTTGATTTGAATGAGCCGTCAGGGCAGAGTCCTGGGGAAACACAAGTCACTAACTCATAGTCAACATAAATATCATCTAGAGGTATTGTATCGTAAGGTAAGTCGATACCCCCATAAGTTTAAGCATCTCTGCAATCTGTGCAATCGGTCAGTTGCTAAAATTTCAAGCAATCTGCATAAGTATTGCTCAAAATCACATGCTAGTTAGCTGTTTAAGGTAAGTTGCTTATAGTATAAATTACAGATAAGAATAATAAGTTTTTCTTCATATTATTTTGCTTATATTATTTTAATACGATTTAAAATTTTTAACTATTAATTAAACTTTCATTTCATCATTTTGATGCTAATTTGATGAGAATCACTTATAATTTATTAGAAATATCAAGAGATATATAATTTACAAAATCAATTAACTTGTTTGAGTTCACTGATTATATTAGTTAATTTGCCAATTATTGTCTTTTGTTTCTATTGTTGACTCTGACTCTAAGTATCTAATGAATTGTCCTCAACAATTCTTTTTAAGTTTTCTATGAAGTCAATGTCTATTCCACTTTATTCTTTGAATAGCTCATATACTTGCTTTATGCTTATAATTATTATATATATAAATTGCATTTTGTACTAAATGAATATCAAACTTAGTATAAACATTTATAAGATATTTGTTATATAAGATTGAGTAAAAGCTCAAGAGACTCATCCCAGAGGTTTTCACTATAAATTAATGAACTACTGTTTTAATTAGATTTAGCTTATTCCATAACTTGTGGTAGTATCATGACATCTTTAATTAGTAATTTTGGCAGTGATTTGAAGAGAAGCTTCACTAAATTGAAAGTAATTCAATTTAAATTAAAATAAAATAGTGAAAGCGGATTTTGAGTTCCCGAGAACCACATTATTGATGATTGAATAGCCCAGAGCTCTTAAATCTTCTAAATGCTTTATTACCTCACTTTTCTTCAAACCTTAACCTTCAAATGCTATTCCTTCTACCAATCTTAAAAATATTATAAATGCAAAAATTTAAATTCTATAATTAAGAGCTATTATGAAATAACTAAAATTTAAAACACTTTTAATAGTACCAAAATTTATAATTATATCATCTATCTAATCTTTAATAAATAGACTAAAAAAATTTGCTTAAACTTATTCATAAATCTCTCATTATATTAATCAAAATATCTACCGAAATTCTACAATCCTATAAAGTTTTATCTCTATTAAGATCATGATATGTTTAATTACTGTAAAATTAAAAATATATTCATTTAATTATATTCTTCCATTATAAACTATTTTTAGTAATAATTCTATTCAAAAATAATAATTTATTTATAAAAAAGTTGCAATACAGTTGCTTTATATTCAATAAAATGAAATATATTATAAAATCTTCTCTATACTTCTTGATTATTTCCATAGCCTTCCATAAAGAACATTTAATCCTTGGTATTATCATATTCAAACACTCTTGCCTCCATAACAGTAGGTTGCATCTCCTCTATAGTTTTCTCTTCCTTCATCATAGCCTCCTCTTGAGCATAATTGATTTTAATGCCATAGTCCACTATTAAAAATCTCTGAGATTGACGCAGAATTTAGAATTCTAAGTGATGCAAATCTTCAAGGAATATTTAGAGTTGTGATAGTTGGTTTTGGTTTATCATTTGTTCTTTCAATTGTTTTGGTGCTTCCAGGATAATGTTTAGAATTGAGTACATTGCATTTTCATGAATCTCTATTGGGAGTTAGTACTTGAAGATTTCGAGCATTGTCTTAAGTAGACTTGGATTTTTCAACAAAGCTTCCCTGTTTTCTAAATAAAGTATTAATGATTCAATTTGGTTACCATTTTTTAAGTAAATAAGACCATTAATGACTGGCAATATTTTCTCGAGTTTCTCCATAGCTAAAAAATAAATAAAAATCTTTATTATCAATAATGTCTTCTTGGTCTTGAGGGCCAAATTCTCTTAAGCTTGGCAAAGATTCTTACTCATTCAAAGCCTTTAAATATATGTGTCTCTCTCTATTCAAGAAAACATCAATCATTATTGAATTTCCATGCTTCCACATCACTTCTCTCTTCTCTAATATTTACTAAGTTTATTTCACTAACTCTACTACTGCACACGAACCCATGTATTCCAAACACTATACATATTCATTAATATTAATTAATACTTACTTGATAAGATTTGTTTGAGAGATCATCATCCTCTTCATCATTTATTAAGTTCACAAGAACACTCACTCCCCCTATTTTAAGCAGCTCATTAATATTTTCTTCGTTTTTTTAAATCAAGTTGCCAAGACAGAAACATGCTGTTTTCTTTGGATCAAAAGAAGGACTTTTGAGCTACCTTAATATAACAGAGATACCTCCAAGTTTGTTAACTAACTGCTGGCAAATCAAATTCTCATGAGTTAGGTTAATGACGCAAAGTAAAGAATAAAATGAGACTTCCATGAGAGAGTCTACTGATTATTCAGCTTCCCCTTCATTAATGAGCTGATTAAAATCCATTAAGAAAATTACTCTCTTCAAGATTTCTCTTGTTGAAAATAAAGCTTAGCCATCCACATTAGTCCACACTAGATGAGACAGCAGAAGCGAGGTTAGTCCACAAACTTTAAGTGATTATGTTTGAGTTATTAAGGCTTTTATTAAGTCATAAGTCTTAAATGTTTTCAAGAGATATTCCTAAGTTTATTTGTTAGTGTCAATAGCGTTGATCAAGATGTTTAGTAAATTGCAGATAGTTTACTCGTTATAGACTGCATTTTTATTCAAGTTTTCCACTGCTTTATTTAGGAAGTTTACTACTGGGTTGAAAACTTAAACATCAGTCTAATCCAAAAATATTTAATTATGACGATGATTAAAATAAAAAATAAATTTTATTTTCACAGTAAAATTAGTATTGTTACTTTATTTCTAGAAAAATTAATTAATATCAAGTTAAATGATTAAAATATATTGTGATATTAAACTTAAAGTTTTAAAATATTATATAAAAAACTAGCAATTTTCTTGACAACTTATGAAATAAAATTAAAAAAAATTATTAATTAAAAAGTTTTGAGTCCTTAATATGTCTTAAGCATTTTTATTTCCCTGGATAATATTCACAACAGCTTGGCATAGTGAATCAAAAATGGAAAGCTAAATCTATGTATTTAAGTCTGGTTTTCTGGATAGTTAATCCATAGCAATTTTCAATTGTACAACAATTTTATTCAACCCATTCTGGCTTATGATAGTCTACTGGATCTTTGGCTACCTTGGTACTTAAAAATAAATAATTAAAATCTATTCAAATCTGCTTGAGAGATTAAACTTAGAGATGAGCAGAGTATCTCATGATCGATATCATCCTCAGGATATTTATCCACATTATTTAAACAAAGGTCAATCACTCCGTTTTCAAGAATTTCCAATTTAGCATCATCTCTGTTCTTTACTAAATTGCACAATATACTTAATGAAACTTTCTTGATGTCAATACTATATAAAGAAATGATAAGAATTTTACTAATGAATCTTACTTGTAGTCTTGCAAGCAGTTTTTTAGTATCTAAATACCTTTATGTCTTAAGAATATATCCTAAGCTCCCTCCTCCTTACTTAATATAGTGATTAAACATTTGCCAGAATTAAGCATCACTGACTCATCAAGATTCCTGAGGCATTATATAATTTGATCTATGTTACCATATTAAGTAATAAAAAAGCTTCTTGTAATTAGACTTTTATTCCAGATTTTGTTCAAATTGCCCAGAGCTTTCTCTAATTAGTCATCGTCAAAGATATTGTTTCTGAGACTTCTCTATGCTTCATTATGAACTATGAAATCTCTCTAGAAAAGTTTAAATTTGTCAAGTTTTTCAGTCATTCTATTCAACAATTCTTTTAGTTTAATTTATGCACCAGGTTCTTGAGAGTCAACTCCGTAATATTCATTTAATTCTTGGATTTTATTGGGGATTGCCTCTGCTTCAAAGACTTATAGTCCACATTAAAACCCTTTAGAAATTAATTTCTATAATAAATATTAAGCAGAATAATTATTTTTAAAGAAAATTAATGCTTTTAATCTCAAATTAAATTCTCCCTGTATATTTTATAAGAACTCCATTATAAAATAAATATTAAAATAATTAGAAAACAATTTAGGATTAAAATTCGCACAGCAGTATAATTGAACTGACATAGATATTCTTCAATTTACTGCTTCCATAAGCTTACAAAGCCACTTCTAATACAACCTCTAAATTAGATTAATCCTTTATAAATTCTTCTCTTATTTGATCTGATTTAGAAATTAAAGCTCTTATTGCCAAAAACAAAGGGGAAACTAAGTGCAGAAGTTTCCCATCGTTATAAAAGTCTATTAATTACTCAGATAACAAGCTTATGTATTTTACATTTTAAATTGTTTTATATTATTAATGAATTAAGTAATATTTTTTGTGATTGATTATCAATGAAGTCATTTTATTGAGAGGGATATGTGTAAATAATAGGTGGTATAATTCCCAAGCAATAAAAATATATCTCAAATTCTTGTTCTGCAAAAGATTTCTTTAAAATCTTTTTGAGGATGTAAACTCCTTACTCTTCTACGAATTACTGCTTGAATAATCATAAAATAAATAGAGTGAATATATTGTTAGGGTTTATTATTAAGTTGAACATTATCTTAGCATAGTTCAAAATTATTCGAGAATCATCTTCAATTAAAATCCCAACTATCTAAAACAATAATTAAAAAATAAATTGATAATTTTAAAAGAAAAAGTTAACTATTCCTTTTTTTATTATTTTAACATATAACATCACCAACTATGTTATCTTCTTGAGTTTTTTTATTTATTTATTACGAAAATATATATATTAAGTAATATTAGTATCTCTCTCCCTTTCAATTTAGTAAAATAATAACTAAGGAAAGTTAGTTTTTAATTTAAATAAAACTCAATTAGTTTTAAAAGATTAGGAGTTTTGAATGCCTCTTTTATTTCTTTTTTAAGAGAATAGCTCAATCAGCTATTTTTGCAGAGTTTAAATCTTTGAAGATTCCAACATCAAAGACAATATCAACTTGAAGATAGACTTCTGACTTCCGAATGCTTCAATAATGCTGTCATATTTATAGCTGTCAAACATCAAATAGTCGAGTAGATGTCCAAATATTGATAGGAACTAAAGTGAACTGAATATTACAGATTTGATCCAATTTGAAGATTTGAAATCTTAATCTGTACCCGTCGACTTTGCTTCAATTTGCTAGATAAAATCATCGCTTATTTTTAGTACTTCCTTGAATATTTTAGCAAGAAGAAATTCCAAGCTTCTTGCCAAATCAATTTCGTTAAATACCTATGTAAGAACCTTCGTATTCATTTTGAAAATTAGTAACGAGAAGTTAGTTAGGATTTCGCAAGATTTTTCAGGGTTTTGATTTATTAATTCCAATGCTGGTTTACTCAAGCATTAGAGCACTACATTCAAGTTCTGAACTAAAATATCAGTCTCGCTTTGTATTTAACTAATTAAAGTTTACAAATTAGCTTTAAGATCTCTAATCTCAGTTGGTTAAGCAAGAAAAGCTTATGAAGTGGAAGTTTAATTTTACACAATTTTAGAGTTCAACTCCATTTTTTAATTTTAATTAGAATAAAATAGTGAGAGGGTACTAGGTGAACTTTTAAATTATTAAATATTATAGGGTGCTCTCGCAGTATCTTAGATATTACTAAAATATAAAATGAATTTTATCTTTCTTAATATTTACCAGCATTAAAATTGTATAGGCAAGCTACTACTAATAATTTTCTCAATTTATTCTTATAATGATGTTAAATTAATTAGTTGATTTTTTGAAGAAATAAATTACAAACTACAATAAAATTAAAAATAACTACAATTAAATTATAAAATAATTATGGATCTTGTTTTGTTTGAGTATTATCAATCTTAATAATCGCTGCTAAATCAAAAAATTAATTTTGTTATAATTATATATTCCAATCTATTACTGTTTCTGCTCTAATAAATTCATTTGAGAGGAAAGGATGGACCGCAGAAAGAATCCAACTTGGGGTGGTCAAGCCAAGAAGCCTGGAAACTTCAACTCGCCCTAGAAATCTGGTATGGCTGCACCGCTTAGAACCCAGGTCAACCTCATTACTAACAACTTCAAAATCAAGAGCTAGAATCGTGGAGTTATATATACCTATAAAGTTGACTTTCTTGAGGGAGCTGGGTCAGGCGGAGGTGGTCTAGGGAGTGCTGAAACTTCCAGCTTCATAAGCGATGACCAAATCAACACGAGCATGTCTTCAATGTCTTTGGGTATCGGTAGCAAGGCCGGCCTAGAGACTTTTCAAAAATTCAAGATCATGAATGCACACAAAGATCAATTGAAAAAAATCTTCACTTAATTCGTTTTCGTTGGAAACAACTTGTTCTCCACCGAGCTGATTGACTAACAACTAACTTTGGAAACCCAAAAACCTTTCTACAATCGCTACTACACAATCATCATTGAGAGAGTCTCAGAGTTTCTTTTAGACGACTTGAATCGTTTGAAGATGACTGAGCATCCATTCGCACTTAGCTTCGTAAATAGTATAATCAAAAGTTGCCTAAGAAACTCCAAGCTGACCTAGATCGGCAGGAACCCTCGCTTCTTCATGCCAGAGCAAGCAAAGACATTTAGAGGAAATTTGAATATTTAAGTAAGTCATCATTAATAACAAAAATTTAAATTTTCTATAATAGTTAAATTAAATATCATTTTTAATTGACGAGCTAAGTCTAAAAAATAAATTTTGCTCTAGCTCTTCAAAAATTATTAACTTTAATATTGACTATATTAATTTTCATTTATATATATCTAATAGACATATAATTATATACATTATTCATCCAATATGATTAGTAAATATTTAATAAGAATAATTCTTATTGGTTTTTTTAAAACCTATTATACTAAACTTTAAAAATTTAATTAGAAATACTTTTTATTAAAAACATTGTTCACTTTTAAAAATAGAGATTTATTCGCTATAGTTTAATAAATAATCAGAATAGATTTAAAATATATTATGAGCATAAATGTTATATTTTAATATTTTTGATTATTTACTTATTCTTTGGTAAATGTAAGTAATTTCTCTAATTCTTATTTAATAATTATAAAGGCATATTAATTTTTGAATAATTTTATTCAACGATACTGTGATGACTTGGCCAGGATTTTTCACCTCGTCATGGATCTTTTAGAGAGGCCTATATTTAATAATAGATAATATCTCTAAGTTCCTCTCAGTTGATAATTGTTACTCAATTATATAAGAGAGATTACAACGATTGGATAAAAATCAGGTTAGTCGTGAATTCGACGGAGCTATAGTCATGGCAAACTATGGTCAGAAAAGAACTTACAAAGTTCACGCCATCAGATGGGACATGTCACCAGAGGGGTACTTTTTTGATCAGGGAGATGACAACAAAAAAATCTCCATGCTGAGTTACTTCATGAAAGCCTATGAATGCAAGATCACTTAACTGAAGTAACCACTTTTTGAGGTCAAATAAAAGAGACAAAATATTTACTTACCTCCTGAGCTCTGCATCTTGGTAGGTATACCACCTAAAATTGCTGAAAATAAAAGAGTTATGGCAGATATCCGTTAGAGTCTCTTTCAAAAGCCTCTTGACAGAATTCAAAGCATCAAGGAAGTGAACAGGATGATCGCTAAGTCTCAAGAAGTCTAAGAATGGGATCTCGACATCTCACTAGAACCTGATGAAATTGAGGCAAAAATTCTCAAAAGACCAACAATATGTTTCGGAACTCAAGGAACCGCAAGCAAAACTCTCGACGATACTAATATTCTTAGATCAATCGTCCATTAACCAATTAATTTCTAAAAATGGGCTATATTCTGTTTAGAGAAGGATGTCGAGAACGCTAGATATCTACAAGACAAATTCTACACACTGTCAGAAAAGAACAATCTTAACATTTTCGTTGACTTTGGTGACATTGTATCACTTAATAACAAGTCAAGAATCGACGATTTTAAGCAAGCCATTAACTCTTATTTTAGAGAATATGTTTCTCAAGACTCATCAGTTAAGGGAAAGAAAAAACCAAGTCCCAATCCAAGCACTCCTTAAGTCTAGTTCTTCCTAGTTATTATTCCTGACACTCTAAGGCAAGAACACTTTTACACAGCTCTTAAGAATAAGATTAATTTTGAAATATCGTTTTTATAGTATATTAATTCTGACAATCCAGTGATCTCTCAATTTGTTACGAGTAAGATCATTGAGAAAGACAACGACAGAATCTACATGAATATTATCAGGTATATTAATGCCAAGCTCGGAGGTGACTTATGGAGAATGAGCTTTGGTAAAGAGATATCCAAGAAAACTATGTTAGTAGGTATCGATGTATGCCACAAAGGTAAATAAAGTATTATTGGCTTTGTAGCAACATATGATCCCTACTTGTGTAAATATTACACACAAGCAAGTCCTTAGGGACAAAAAGGCTAGGAAATTATTTCCTCAAATATTCTACAAGAATACTTCTCAAGCGCTTTCTAGGCCTACAGAGATTACAACAAAGGTGAAATGCCTGACCACATCTTTATCTATAGAGATGGTGTTGGTGACTCAATGAGAAAACAAGTTATTGACTATGAACTTGAACAACTCAAGAAAATCTGCACTGATGAATATGGACTTGACGACACATCCAAGTCTGGCCCAGAAGTTACTCTAATTATTGTTAACAAGAGAGTAAGATAGAGATTCTTTGAGAAGAACGGGTCTCAAATTCTCAACCCTCCTCCTGGTACTTACGTCGATCAAGGCTTTGTTGAGTAATCCGAAGTTATCGATGGAAAGTTTGACTTTTTCTTGGTTCCACATAATGTAACCTAAGGAGCAGTTAAACCCACTCATTTCTACGTCGCTGAAAATTCATCTGGCATTTCAAAGGATTCTATTCTTAATTTCACTTACGCTCTTTGCTTTAACTACTACAACTGGCCTGACTCTATTAAGATCCCAGCACCATGTATGCTTGCTGATAAGATAGCCATTTACAGAAGTGAAATAGGAAACATTCAAAATATAAATTGAGTTGGGTAATAATATATTTGATGAAATTTATTTCACTATTCCTTCAAACATTGACCTTCATAAGCTTCCATTCTTCCTCTGAACAATTTTATTATGGTTTTTGGTGATCTAAGATCCCATAACCAATTTTATGAATGAGTGTCTAGTCTAGAATCCCTTCAGCATTCTTAGCTAGAAATCTCATATCTTATTTCATTATGTCATATTTCAAACTTGAGATTCTAATCTAACAGTAGCACGCTTTTTGAAAAATCTCCTAGAAATTTAGACATAATGCTTAATTTTAATAAGTTTAATCGATCACCCAAATAACTTCTTTATTTCCTTTTGAAACAAAGACTCTTTAATAAAAGAGATCCAATTAAATTAAAGACATACAATAAATTATATATTAAATAAATTGAATTTACTAAAATGTCTTTTGGTAATAAACATTGTTCATTTAAATTCAGTTATAGATTTACAACCATTTATTTTGGATCCCTTATCTAGAAAAGCTAAAAATTAGACAACTTTTAGGAAATTTCTTGAGTAGGAAAATAGAAAATTTGAAGTTGTCTCATTTAATATGAACCAGGTATGCTTTAAATTTTATTTCTAGAAAAACTTTTATAAATCTAAACTAATTATAGAAAATAGAAGCTGATTATCGAAAGTAAAAAATAGTCCAATAAGTGAGCTAAAGATACCAATCTAATAGCAATAGAAACAAAATGAACTAGACTGGTTTACTAAAAACTCAGAATTAATACTTTTCATAGTAATAATCCCCAAGTGGCGCTTCTAATAAGGATATTTAGGGTAACTTATCAGATAAAAATATCAATAAAAATATTGATAAAAAAGTAAATAAAAAAGATATAGCTCTTGAACAGTAGTAAAATGGGATATAAGATAAATACACTGAAATTATTCAGAAAGTTATTACAATATAAACAAATATCATTAATTTTATTAAGGAAATGGTTTTTTATAGTTTCAATGGGGAATTTGATATTTCAAAGTTTAAAACACTCTGTAGAATAAAAGAAATAAAAGAAGGTGGATAAAAAACGTATTGTAAATTTATATTATTTATATTCGTTTTAATTTACCCTTATAAAAGATGGTCAAAGTTAATAGAAAAATAAGGATGCTAAAGATAAATCTTTATTAAATTATTAATTTTTTATCTCAAAGTTAGCATTTAAGCGAATTAATGAATCAGAAGACACATAGGAAACCCGTAGAATAGCTTGAGGGAAGTTCCCTGCCAAGTGGAAAGTTTCCTGGCAAATAAGTTTTTTTATACATAATTACATGATTTTTCATAAAATTATATATAAATCAATTTTTTTAATTTACCAATTTTTTCGGGATAAATTAAACATCCTTTAAGATCTTCAAAAATATAAGTTCAAGTAGTTTACAATGAGTAACGTTATATAAATATAAATTAGAAACTTATAAGAAAATTTTCATATTTATCATAAATCAAAGTGCATTTGAAGAGGAAAATTAATGTTAAAAGAGATAAATATTAAAAAGTTCAGCAGAAATAGACTAATTTATCTTCAATCTAATGTAATTTAAATTATTAAAAGTTATTCCTAGTACTTATAAATAATAACCAACTAAAATTAAAAGTAGAAAAAAATATAAAAAATTAACTTGCCAGGCAAAATCCCTAAAAATATTTTTTTATCATAAAACTGGGCAGGAAACTTCCCCCCCCCCATAGCTTGATTTAACAAAGGATTAGAAGAAATGGCTTCACAAAAGATATAATACTTAGCTTAAAGGAAGAAATCATTCATAAAACTCTCAAGCCTTTATATTTTTGTTTTATTATTGTTATACTATTATTAATTCATATATAGATAAACAATCCAATGTGTTAAAATAATGACTTTAATCCCATTACAAAATTTGATAATAAATTATTATTCATTTCAGGAATAATATTCGACGTGGTTTCTAGAGATAAGCGGCAAAAAGTTTAGTCTCCAGACCCTAAACATCCCCCAATTGGACATTACTCTCCAAATTATGATTTCATAAAGGAGAAGTAAGTATATTTTCCATAGAGTACATAGAATAAAACCTTTCTCTCTAACTAGCCTAACTCTCCATAAATCGATGATCCTTTTACAAACCCAAAAGAATTGAATTGCTCTAAATTTGAGAAATAATTTGGAGACTTAACGAAACAATTCAATTCTTTAACTGAGTCTTACAGTAAACCCTAAACCCCTGAAAACAATGTTTTAAACACTTCTACTATAAACTTCAATGAAACTGCTACTTCATCCATATTGAGAGTCAAGAGAATAAAAAAAGATGAGATCAAATCAATTGCTGAACAGCTCACACCTTAAAGTCCCCTCTTACTTTTACAAAAAAAGATTGAGCACTTATATGGTAAAAAAATCAGAAATATGTCTCCAATAGCCAATGAATCTGATTTCCTGAGTAAATATGAAAAACTTATAGAAGTTAATGATACTCTTAAGGATTTGCCTAACATTGATTTTAGCAAGTAACAAAAGAAAGAAGACATGATATATAAAATGACTCAATCCCCAAACAACAAGAGGTTTGAGTCTTTGAATAAGTTTCCATCTATTCTTTCTTAGAACACCAAATTATCTGTGAATATGGATTTGAAGCTGCTTACAGGCAGAACTGATTTTCTTTCTCAAATGGGAGTAAGCAAAGACATTCATAATTTTTCAGCTGCTTTTTATGATAAGTAATATACTTAAATTGAAAAACGGGTAACTGGAATTACATTTAGTCCGAGGAAAATTGAAAACAGTCTTAGACTGAAAAATGAGAATTGAAACCCGATTATTCTATTTATTTGTTAAAAAGACAAATAAGATAAGACATAAAAACGGATTATAAAGCAAATTTTATTTTTTACTTGTGGATCTATGATTAATTATAATAATTAAAGCTATAATTTGATAATCATCTATCATAGCTATGAAATCAATGAGACACTTTAATCCTATATAAGAATATTATATTTTCCCTTTATCCCCGAATAACGGTTTTTTGTATTCATAAAAGTTAACTATACTCTTAAAAAATATTTACTTATAAAGCTTTTTCAAAAATATAATATCTTGGGATTTTGAAGAATTTAAATGGAAATGAGTTTTATAAAATTAATCATTAAGATTTCAAGCCTAAGATAAAACTAAAGCGTGAGGACGAAAGAGTGTTAGATAGTTCTAAATATTTTGATATCATTGAATGATTGATTAAATTATTAGTTTTTTTGATTTTATAATTTAATCTTATCAATAGCATTTCATACCCAAGTATTTTATAGTTTCAAAAAAGTCGTTAAATTATTTCAAAATAATATTTCAATAAATTTATTTTAAATATATCATTTTAATAGAGAGTATATTGCTAAAATTAATTTCAAGGCAAAATGGAAAACAAATAAGGAAAATAACAGGATTCTTTCATTTAATCGAATGACAACTAAAACTTTCAAAGTTTTATAATTAAACCAGTTTAATAAGCGAAAATAGGTGTAAGATTTTACTTTTTATTTATTAGATTAATTATATAGTTCTCTGATTCCAAAGAAATGTTTGTAAATATTATATTATTTATTTATTTATTTTTAAGAGGTGATCTAGTTTTTAGCAAGTGATGAAAAAGCTCTTAAAATTACTGAAAGAGAAGACACATATTTAAGCGATGGTAAAATACAAAATAAATTTCTAATAATTTTTGCAATAGATGAGGGGCATCACAAACCAGCTATTTTAGACAATTATGCAAAGCTAAAGCTAAAAACAGCATCTCAATCAATATAAAATGACCAAAATTATATCAGTTCGAGCAATTCATAGGTTAAAATGTCTTTTGTGAAGAGTCAAGTGAATAATTAACAATAAAACATCTAATAATAGTAAAATATCACACCAATAATTTCTGAGCTGGACAAATCAAACTTTTAATTGTTTATGGGACCAATTCCCAAATCAATTTATGAGATATGTTTTATATTAATAGGGTGTAATTCAAATTATTAAAAATATTAAGAAAAAAGAAAAGAAAATGTGCTAAAAAATCAAAGAATCTTCTTATAGATAGTAAATTTAAAACTTTAAATTTAATGAAAATTATTTAAATAAATATAAAAATCTTCTATTTTACGAATACTTTTAAACCATTTAATTAATAGCCATTTAGCATGTGTCAATTGTTTTACTATAAGGATTTAATTAAATATAAAAATGATTTGAGTAATGCCTTAAACTGGCATGGACTCAAGTAATATTTCAGGGCCTTAGCACAACATGGTATTCAATCAATCTTAAGTTTCAACAAATAGAAGTCCAAGTAGAATAGGTCATGGTCCTGGAGGCACAGGTCAAACTTTAGAAATATTGCCTTTAAAAAAGTTGGAATTGGATAATTTAACTGAGCAGCATTAATAAGTCCTAAGAGACACTTACAACTACTAAGAATCAGGTTTGATAAACATTCAGATTTCTCAGTAAAATACGAACAATAATATCAAAATGACCTCATCAATCAGGAGTCATTCAAAGCTTAGCTAAAGTAAAAAGCCAAATGGCGGTAGAACTTTAGATTCTTAAAACTTAAATAATGTTTCTATTTATTAACCTATGGCTAAACATATTCCTACAGATAACAGTTAAAATAGCAGCACACCTGTAGCATAAGTTATTAATCAAAAGGGTTAGAAAGTTTCCAAGGATTTTAAGGCTGCCTATAATATTACAGTTTTGGATTTGTATTTTTAAAGTAAAATAAAGATAAAAAACTAACAAATTAGTTTAGTATAGTTTTCCTTAATTTCTTTTAAATCATAACTTTTTCATACTAAGCCAAGACTATGTATTAACTTTCTTAATAATTTTAAATAATATTGTCACTAAATGAAACCAAATATATTTTTATTTTAATTTGCATTTAACTTTTCATTATAAAACCCCATCTTTAAAACTTAATTTGATTACAGTATTTTAAACAGTATATTTATATTCACAATAATTTAGCTAAGAATATCATAAAACAGGCTTTATTTGAGCATCAACCTGTAGGAGTAAAAGCTTTAATTTTAAGTTAAAAAGACGTGCATGAATTCGAAAAGCAATAAAATCTTAAGTATTTTAGCAAGCTCCAATAAGATTAAAATTCTCTGGGAAACATACAATAGAAACCACAAAACGATTAATTAAAAATCAAAGTGTCTTAACTCATTAAAGAGGATGTGTAGAATTCTAAGAGATCAAAGAGGAGCTTAAATTAGTCTGTGTTAGAAAACGGAAAAGCTCATCATGATTTGCTATATGAGAAGGGAGTTAAACACATAGAATATAAGAAAATTATTGCGATGAGTAATGAGACTGAATTGCAAGCATTATAAGAATGCTCATTCAAGCCTTAACTAAAATCCAAAAGATAATAATAATAATAATAATAATAATTCTATGGCGAATTATATTTAATTAATTTTTTTATAATAAGTGACCTAACAGTAAGATCTAATTGTTGTTAATCTACTTATGTTACTTTTTAATGACGGTATTTTATCTTCATTTCCTAAATTTCTTCTCATTTGAATATGATGGGTTTTAATATCAAACCAGTAAAAGTATAGAATGAGTAATAGAAGACGCAGCATGGATGAATTCTACTAAGATTAAATAAAAGTCCTTGAAACTAAAGCATTAAAAGTTTAGCAATAAAGAGACCTAGAAAATTAAGAATTCCATAAAATTAAAGATTAGGGTTAGGAAGTAGTGCAAAAAACTGAGAGATATTACAGCAAGTTAAAGTAGTCATTCATTCAAGAAAATAACGAAAGAAATACAAGCTAGGAAAACAGACATCAAAATAAAGAAAACGCTACTAAGAATTAATAAGAACTTCATGGATAAAATTTTAGTTTCAGACCTCAAATAAATGAAAAATCAAGAAGGATATAGAGGACTGCAAGCGTTGAAGATATTCTATATGATGATGCTTAAAACAGGATTTAGAAGAAACAAAGTTTTGCTTAGCACTATCAAAAAAACATATTGAAGTCTCCAAATTTCTCATTACAATAATCAGATAACTTCTTGGCATAGAGATTAGAGCACGAGATTCAAGAGAATTTAATCAATTATGACCTAAAAGAGGAGCTAAACTTTAACAATTTCAAACTTCTATTAGAGAGTATGGGATACTATACTGAATAAACTTTAGCACAGGTGAACTACATAAGAATGATAAATGAAAGAGCTGGGAAGAATTTGCAAACCTAAGATGAAATGCTTAAGAATGCTTTTATTTTAATTGGCTAAGGAAAGCAAAAGGTTAATTTATTAGAATTTAAGGCTTTCATATTTGCTCTAAATAATCTCTACTTTGATTGGATGAGTTAAGATGCCCAAAGAGAGAAGTAAAATATCTCTCCATCGAAATCTTAAAGAAGTAATGAACAGTAGGCGGATAGAAGTCAAGGTTTTTAATAAGAAGCATAAAATGTAAAAGTCGCATCTATAAGTCTGGCAAATTAAAATGCCAGAACCTTTTACGTTTAAGATAAGTAATAATGTAAATCCTTAATTGTGAAGTTTTTGGAGTTTGTAGAGAACAGGAAGTCATACTTATAAGCAAAGTAGAAGTTTACTTTTTAACAGAAAAAGAATTCAATTTAAGAATAAAATAATCAGCAACTTCATCAATCAAGAATAATGATAAATGGTGCATCAAATAATATGGCATAACACTACTATTCCCATCTTTCTTAAGGTGATAGTTTCTAAGGCCATTCTCATGTTGACCTACTTTTGCTTTAATAAGAAGAGTACAAGTAAAAACATGAGATGATGAGACGAGAATAAGATATGCAAGAAATGCAAGAGTGCAGTTTTCATCCATAAACTCTAAATCACATATCATCTAGAGGAGGCAATAATCATAATCAATCAGTTTAAAGTATGAATAAAAATTCTTCAAGGTTAAATACTAAGAGAGGAAGTATGGAGATATCAAATAATTAGAAACTATTGCAAGGCCCTCCTTCAAATGCAACTTAATATGTACTTAATAATTTATACAAGCATAGACCTAACAATCAAAAACCTCAGAGAGAAACTAATGATATTGAGTATGAAAATTAGAAATAAGAGTGTACATTTAGACCAAATTCAAGACTAAGAACTTCAAATTAAACAAACAATTAACCCTCTAAAACCTAGTCATAAATGAATCACCAAAAGCTTTAACCTGCAAAATTACCAATTTAAAAGTAGAGTTAAAATCAATTACAATCACATGAATCTTTGGATTAATTACTTGAGCCTTACTGCATGGAAGTGTCTTAAAATTTACTTGATAGTAAGATTTCATATAGCTTTTACTAATTTTTGTATTATAGAAACGCTTATCGAGCAAAGTGTCATATCATCATAAGACGATAGGAACCCGATTTTATTGCTAGACGTAAACCTTGGGAATGATGAAATGTCTAGAATCATTATTTTTGAAGGGGATAATGCACAAGACGTCGCAGATAATTTCTGCAGAGATAATTGTAAGTTAAATTTAGTTTTTATATATTTTTTCAGAACTTGATGAAAAGAAGAAGGCAAAACTCCTTAATATCATTCAAGCATAGATGAATACTATTTTACCTAAAATTGATGAAGAAAATGAATGATTAAAATTAATGTTGCATTTATTTAGACATGATAAAATTACTTTAAAATTTTGGTTTAAATATTCCTATCAATTATAAATTATTTCATGGATTTATAATTGTTAGAAGTTATAGCAATGAAATTTGAGTGAAATGACTTATTTAAATTGGATTCTTTCTTATTAATAATAAATAATATAGCTAAACAAATAAATATGACCGACATCGCTCAAATTGCAATTCAAGCTTTGCAAACTCAATCAGACCTTATTCCCATCAGCAGCGACATGATTGCTCAAATCCTTATTAATCAATTGGCTGTTGCAACTACCACCATCCAAAATGATTAAAATAAATCATTAATTTTAATTAAATAAAGCTAAATATGCTCTCCAATTAGCTTTCAGAGGTGCCACCGCTGGTACATCTGCCTTAGCTATGATGTACTCCTTATACACCCTCTTCATGGCGTATGATCTATTCTGTCATTTCTAATCTTAACTTTTATTGATTGAAATTAAACCTAATGATACTTATGAGATATGATTCTTTAACTTTTATAGATTCAACCCAACTTTCACTCACGACGGCAACCCAATTCTTTCAGCCTTTATATACAAATAAAACTAATTTAACTTGACAAATAATAATTTCAGTCTTTGATCAAGTTAGAGACAAACTTTACAACCAAATTATTTGGATCAGCACCCCATACCTCTACTATGCTCTTCAGAACACCCTCTTCGTTAGCAGAGCAAACACCATCTCTGTTATGGGAGCAGACACCACTCAACTCGATAGACACCTTCAATACTTAATTCATTATTTATTATTAAATTTCTTAAAAACTTATACACCTCGGCTTCCAAGGTTTCTGTGCTATCGTTTACTACTTCTTCTACAAGGATACTTTCGGTCTTGGTGACATCATTAAAGAATAATTATTATTATTAATAATTTTCGATTACAATATTCTTTTATTTGTGAGCTCTCATCTGAATGGGTTAACATGTTCTTGACTGCCTTAGTTACCCATTAAATTTATAAATATTTTTAAGAGTTTATAATCGCAATAGAAATCTCTTTATTATACAATTTTGTTACCACCGTTCCCTTGACTGGCTTGAAATACTACCATTACCTTCTTTCATGAACAGCCCCACTAATTTGAAGAAATCAGATGTGCTAATCTTTTCTTCAACTCTTAACAACTTAGAAATGATAAGCTTTATGGAATTATTGTTTACATTTTAATATATTCAAACAAAAATATTCACTTCAAATATAGCTAATCTTCAATTCAATAAACGTTACTAAATATTTTAAAATAATAATATAAATATCACATTGAATATTATTTCTAGTTTCATCAAATTCACTACATAAAATGGAGTTACTTTAAGTATAAATCACTAATTTAATATAAACCTTTATATGGTTACAACTTATATTTGGATTGTATAGAAATTTGAAAATAAAATCTCTTAAATATTTAAGCATTTATACATACAAACATTTCTTAGAATTTTAAAGATAACTGTAATATGCACTCTTCTATCTCTTAATCTTTTTATTGTACTTAAATTGCGTTTAATGATAATTTTCGTAGATTTAGCAGTGGTAAATTTAAGCATTATATTGATATTTTATTTAATTTTCTTTCACCCACTCTGTGAGACTAAACTATACTTTATTCATCTTGTGACAATTTTTTGTTATTGCATGATTTTCTATTACTCCTAAGAGAGTGTTCTAAAGAATTCAATCTTTTCTTTATTGGGAGGTTTCCACTGATAGTTTGACTTGAAAGTGCTTCTGAGATGTGTTTCAATTTCAACATTGAAAGCCTAGGGCTTGACCATTGCATAGGGAGCGTTATAAACACCTGGGATAGCTTTTGTTGAGCATAAATGATGCAAATTTCCAGCTAGTTCAGCAAATTCAGTGCGAGCTGTTGCCTCTTAACGCTTTTGCTCTTCAAGGGAGAGGTGTTTAGAGTAATCCTCGAGCTTCTTGCGAACTTCCTCATTCTATAAGTGTAAGAATTAAAAATAAGAAAGTTTGAGTTACCTTTTCTTGGACGTGATTTAGGTAATTTTTACGAGCGTAGAAATCGTGCTCGTATTTCCTGCTGTAGTAACCACGGTAGCTATAAAATAATTAATAAGCCTGAAACAAAAGAAGAAATAGTTAGAGAGCGTTTTCACTCTCTCCAGATAATTGATAGTTCCCAAGTATTTTTATTTTGTTATCTTATTTTAATTCAGAAACTGTTGAGTGCAATAATGACTCCCCAAATACTCTACCCTTCAATTTAACTTACTATTTCTAAATAATTTTAGCCATTTCATGAAAGAAAGCCATCTGCTTCCCTCTCTTATCCTGCTCTTGTTTTCTAAAGAATACTTTCCTTCCATATATGTAACCCTTGAACACCCGTTATATAAGTCTGCAACTTTTCAAAATAGTTTGATAATGCCACTTAACTTTAAGCATTCTCCAGTTCTTTTAAATATCGATAGCTGCTTATTTCTCTTTCTCTCGGTACTTCTCGGTCTCTCTAATTTATTAAAGATTATTGACCCTTAATTTCTGGGAAATATTCAAATTTTGACTAAAAAATTATATACTTACATGAGTGCTTCATAATAAGCATCAATAACTTCTTGCTTGCGATTTTAACGCTGCTACAAGAACAAAGCCATTTCTTAATATAAATTGTTTATAATGCAAATTTATTTCTAATTAAATTATACTCTTACTAATCGAGTGAAAGTTATATTAATCAAATAAATTAATAATTGTCTCTGAAATTTTTTTAATGGAAAAATCAAGGCCCTCGTTAACAACCAAGTAACAAGTTAGTGACAACCAACCTACTCAATTAATTTCAGAGAGGGATTAGTATACAATGGAAAGATAGAAGTTAGAATCAAATTTAAAATAAATTTCTCAACACATTCAAGAAATGCAACAGCAGTCTTAACTTGAAATTGATGCTTAAAATTCAATTGAGAGACCTCAAAATTAAGTAAGTTAGTATAATAATGGCAATTTTTTACTCATAATTTACTTTTAAATTTTGCCTCCAAATTGTTTCTGCTATAGTAAAAGAAAAAATAATAGCTAAAGTTTTATTTTTTAATCTATCGGTATTTAGCAATAATGTTTATAGGTTGCATTAGAATCTTCCAGGAAATATTAAATATAATAAAAGTATAACTAAATGCAAGGTGGTGGCTCAATAAGTTAATGTGAAAATGTGTAAAATGATGGCGGCTTGGCAGATGCTTAAAGACAAGGATTTAACGGAACAATGACAGGGAACTAGTAAAGGAGGAGGAAAAAACGCAATAGAGAGATTAGCATGAGTGACGTAATGCCTAAATTTGAGAACACTCAATCTATGTTAGAGACAACTAATCCTATGAAGAATTATAATGCTTTAAATCGTAATGCAAAAGTGCATTCTAAGTTTTAAAAAAATGAAACTTTGCTAGTTAATCAAACTCTATTAATTTTTATACACAAGCACTGTATACAATACTTTGTACGGGGCTGGAGTGAATCATTAAAAAATGAATTTTGTCACTTTTATCAGGATATATCCAAGTATCGAAGAATTTAGTTTCATCGGATTCTTCACTGCAATTGATGTGATGACGATTAGACTTCTATGCAGAGACTGCGCAATTGTTTTTAATGAAGATTTACAGTATAACGTAATTAGAATGGGCAATTTGGATGACTAAATAAGAATAAATTTTTGGGTTTTTCAGGCACCATTTTTTGAGTAGATAGTTTTATTTTTACTAATGCTCTTATAGAATTGAGAATGAATTGAAGAAGCTATTAAACCTAGGCTCTATTTTTGCAAATGTGTATGATCATTTGAAATAGATGCAGATACAGGATCCAGTACCAAAATCAATCTAAAACTAAATTTTGATGTAAGTTTTAATTACTAATCAATTTTCACTTCAGAGACCTGTAGAGGACTAGAGATCCAATAACCGGTAAAATAGTTTCTTAAGGGGATAGTAAGAAACTGTTTCACATTTTACAGACAATAGCCTTTTTACTTCCTGATATGGCTTATTGCCAAGGCATGAATTTTATTGCGGCAGTTCTTTACACATACCTTAAAGATGAAGAATTAACTTTTGACATTTTCCTTTCCTTACTTGCCCAGAAAGAATTGAAACCCCTATATATAAATGGAGTTCCAGAGTATCACCTCAGAAATTTCATGTTAGACTAATTGATTAAACAGCACTTGCCAGATTTATTCTATCATTTCAGAAGGCTTGATTTGAAAATTGAAGTCATTACTGGTTAGTGGCTTATGACTTTCTTTTGTGGATATTTTAACTATGAAAGTATCCTGATGATAATAGACAACTTTTTTATCGTAAGTTGCATATTTTTGATAATAAGTCTATCTATAGGATGATTGGCTTGCTATTTTTCGAATATCATTAGCTCTATTGAACATGTTTAAAGATGAAATATTATCTTTAAATGACATAGCTTATGTAGCTTCATTTTTCTAGTAACTCAAAGAGAAAACTGAAACTATACCCATATTAGAGCTCCTTTATGACTCACTACAATTCAATATAAACGATGACCACCTTGACATTCATTTTTTTACTAGTCTTTTTATTATAAATGCTTCATTCTTGAGAGCTAATATTTTGTGGAATAAGCTCAAAAGAAGTTAAGAGAAGATCCTTCGAAATGGGATTAAAGTGAATCACAATTCCTAAATTAGATAACCAATTTTGTTAAGAAATCTGAGCCGGCTTTAAGAAAAGAAATATCAAATTTGCAAAAGAAACTTATTATGGTTGATCATGACCTTAAGAAATAAGTATAAATTGCATCAATGTCAAAAATGGAATATGAATAAAACCCCTTTGCAGAAAATTAGTCATGGATTCGAATTAATAAATTGAATGAAAATCAAATTCATTTTATCTTAAATACCTTAAATCTTTAAATAAAAGAATTTATTTAATAGTTATATTTGAAATCCCATAATAATTGACTTATCAATTTTCTTTATCTCAAATTTATTAATTAAAATAAAAAATATATAAAAAAATAAATTGTTTAAAGAGTCTTGTTGACTTAAATTATTACATATAGTTTACAATTATTAAATTCTAACTATTCATAAATAAGTTTTGTTTGTTAGAAATAAACACTTCAAAATTTTAATAAAAGTATTTATTAAAAGACAGAAGCTGCTTTTTTTAATAATCCCAAAATTAAAAATCAAGATTATTACAACAATAAATAAAAACAGTATGATTAAGCCCATATTTTTTAATTTTTAAAAATATAAAATATTGATGCTGCATTAGAAATTTTTCTGAGACATATTAATTTATTTTAAATAACTTTGATTTATCTTTTTTCCTTAAGTTTCTAGCTATATAAAATATTTTCATTTATAGATATATTCATTAGAGCAATCGAGGTTTAGGCTCAAGAAATTAAAGATCACATTTTTGAGAAGAAAAACATTCTCTATGTGACCTACACAACACTCAAGAGAGATATTCATACTAGAAAATAAACGCACAAGATGACCATTCTTGCGTATAATTGAAAAATTTTAATTAAAATACTATATGCTTTTCATGATAAATCTTAAAGAAAAGAAGAGATTAGACCATGAGTGCATCTGTGGACTACAATGGAATAACAGAGGAAGACTAAGAGCCAGACGAAAGAGAGTTCTAAGATGCTTATTCTTAAAACCAACCAAAGCCGAAAGATGATTGGAATTAAACTTTAACATACAATCAATTCTTTATTATTGTGTTTATTGAAAGTTTTATCAATCGCACATAGTAATTGAAAAAGTTGAGAACATCCCACCACCCAAACAAAATAATCGTCCCTTGAACACAGAAGCCTTCGACCCAAAAAAGAACGCAAAAGAAATCAAGGAATTAGAAATGGATGTACAGAGAATAGAACACAGAATGAAAGAAAATGAGTATATGTGCAATATGTATGAGGGCACATTCCTAGAAAAGAGGCAAATATATGACCATGAGAAAATTAAAAATGATGCATTGCAGGAAATGAAAGACAAAGTCATGTAGCAAATTAATGGAATGATGATGGCGTTTGAAGCTAGCAAAATGCAAAAAATACAATTTTACGCTGAGTACCTAAGGGAAAAGTACAGAGATATGTACAAAATCGAATTTTGATAAGAAATAATTGAGAATATAACTTAAATAGTCTGTATATTATAGTTTGAATAGAATTATTTTAATTTTTACATAGACTTTAATTTCTTAAATACATTATAAATTGATAATCACATTTGCTGTGTTTTTCCAGCAACTGGCAAGAAGAGCTTGAATTCTGGAGGGAGCTCGTCTTCGGTGTAGAGTCTGTCTGAGAAATATATTCTTCTGATTCTGCAGTTGGCGTGTATTTGGACTCTGAGATGTTTGTTACAAAAAAGAAATAAATTACCTGAGCGTTTCAATATAGTTTGTTCCGTAGGCTCTTCTGGTGAAGTCAGACAAGTTGAATTGAATTTAATTCCATCCCTCGTCCAGCCTCATGGGCATTGTGCAAATGAAGGGTTTCACTCTGGTGGTGCTCTGGTAATTCGATGCTCTAAATCTTCTTCTCACATTCTTGTCGTCGAGCACCTGCACTTCGAAAGTGAAATACTTTTTCAACTACACAGGGGTATTAACACAAATCGGGATGACTTACGTTTTTAATGATCATAACGAGGAAGGGCAGTTTGATTCCGAGAGTTTTGTTTGCATCAGCAGGGCAAGTTATGTAATTTGTGGAGACGTTAGTGCCCATGATTTCGAGGACTGAACTCTGGATGTCGGGGTCAGTGATTCTCTTGATGTGTCCATTTCTAACTGACTTGTCCCAGATTTGCAATGGCTTTGAGCTATACTTTAATTTAGAATACACGTTATTAATATACTTACCCAATCGAATATAAGATTGACAAGAAGCCAGATTGGAAAGTGTTTTTGAACATTTTTTTCTTAAATAAATTATATAAATAAAATTCCAATAATTTAAAACAGCATTTCTACAAAAGATGTGTAACATTGAATCTTAATATTAACTATTTATCATTAGGATTTATTATAACCTTATTAGACAATATAAGAGTAATATTACATAGTGACTCTGCCATCTCTATTCAAGTCAATCATGTTATAAATTTCTTCAGTTATTTGTGGATCAAATCTTCCTTCTTTAGACTATAAACATTTTATTTTGGCTGATTATTTTACCTTCTTGTCTAAGAATTATAATTACTTTTTTGCTATATGTTAAATTTATTTTGAATTCCTGGAGCTCCTCAAGAGTCACAAGTCCATCCTGATTGAGATCAAGCTAATCAAATTCCTTCTGCAGTCTCTCTTTAACAGCGTCAAATTCTCTTTATTTTTCAATTTGAGTCTTGGCAGTGTTTACAGTTCCGAATCTCTCCTTGAACATCTGATTGGGGTCACCGACCATTGAGGCTCTAGATGCTCCATAACCTCCAGCATTAGGTGCATTAAAGATTAATTTATTGAAATTCGTACAATATATAGATAAATTTAAGCATAGCCTCTAGATTGCCCTCTGGACTAGGGTCTTGGCGAGGCAGTGGGTGGAATCAAAAGATTAAGGTTCATATTTGTTTATTTTCGAAAAGAATTAAATTATTTTAAATTAACTGCGAGAATTAATATTTCTATCAACAATCATGCATTCAAGAACAATCATTAAAAATATGTATAAAAAACTGTAATTATATTTGGAATAAAATCATTCTAGAGTAAGTTTGAAATCAGAAATAACGAATAAATTACTATGTAGAAATGCAAGAAACACAAATAAGAAGAAATTATATAAAGTCATGTTAGAATTTATCATTTAAGGTGTTCTTAGGTAATTAATTAAATTTATATTAATGATATAGCGGCTAGTAATACATTTATAATTATAGAAAGGTAAACTAAAATTTGTACAACTGAAATATTAATGCTTTAATTAATTTAAATTTAGAAGCATACTTCAAAAGCTCCTAATATTTATTAAAGCTAGTGAAATATGACTTCAAAACCTTCCTTAAATTGATACTTAAAAAGTTATAATTAGTATTTGTTACATAATGGCTTAATAGAGCTAGCTCATTGAGAAATCTGCCAAATTTAAACTTAGGACTTTGGTATAAAATTGATTCCTTGAATAAGAGTTTAACTTTCATAGAGATCCTAAATATCTTAATAATTTGGTAGAATTTATCTCTGGGCTGCTCAGTTAAAATTATAATTTATAAGTAATAAATATTTTAAAGTACTGGACCATCAACATCATCTCAGATGCTTATTCTCTTCATAATGAAGGAACAAATGTTGCAGGTGCGTTGATTGAGTTTGAGAGCTCTTGTTCTAATTTGCGACGTCTTTTGTTCTCAAAAGCTTCTGTTGAGATAACATGATGGTTCATTTCTAGAGAAATTCCAGTTTGTTCAACAATTCTATCTTAGCAAAGCTAGTAAATTTCTCTATTCTTAGAGGCGATGATGCCGTTTTTGAGAGTGAAATTTGAATCAGGGCAATACTCGATAGGTTTGAATAAAAAAGTTAAATGATTAAAGTTTCTTACTTGCATCTGTGACAATTCCAAATCTTGAAGAGAGGATTGCCTCCGAACCAACCATATCCCTGTTCTTGAAGCCTGGCACAAAGTTTAGGTAGTAATCAGATTTATTCTCTGTTAAATGAACAAATTTGTTTCCTGAACCAGCTACTCTCTCTACACTTTATGGACCCAGACTTGTAATTATTTAGTTCATTTATCTTTAGTTCTTGTTGTGTGATCCACAGATTCTGGGCTTGAATAATTCGTCAGTTAATTATGAATCGCTACTGCATGGTGGTACATGTAGAGCAGTAGCTTTAGAAAAGTTGTCACCCTATGAAGAAACAGTGAACAGACCAGACTCAGGCATACCTATGAAGGTACGGCTTGTCCTAGTCTATTTAGAATCAGGGGTGCCTCCCTAATCATAGAATGGTTTGTGAACAACTCCCAGGAGTGGACGTTTATTAACGGCAATACCTATTATAACTGTGAGATGTTCAGTATGACCTTCGGCTAAACCACTTGAGCCGTCTAAGGGATCAATCCAGAAGGTGAGTTCATTTTAATATGCAATAAAAATTATGATTCTATAACGATTATTAATAATTTTGGTCAAACTCATCTTAGAAGCCATTATAGAGACCTCTTTGTACATCAGAAGCTTACATGAATTCAGGATTCACTTCCAGGAGGTCATTCAAATGTTTTTAGTACTGACTTCTCCTCAGTCTTGAGGTATTTAAGAGAAGTTCTTGAGAAAATAGAGGTCTTGCCTCTGTTTTCTTGAGCACTTAATCAGGCTGAATGCATGGTTTGATATGCTGGGGCATTTCTTGCTCGTCTTCCTCACAAATAATTCTGGAGTTAGGGTATAACTCTTTTAAATTATGAGAGAGAGTTTTCTGCATCCTAAGGTCGGCTTCTGAGCAGACATCTAAAGGGCACTGACCCTTCTAGAACACATTTAGGGATCCAGATTTTTGAACTTTACGAACTATTGGACCAGCTCGTTGAGCCAAAAGCACACAATTGTTTATTAGCTCGTGGAGCTTTACTGCGTTTTTAGAGACCATTTTATTGCTTGAAATCAAGATGAAATCAGATATTAATATTATAAACTCATGACGTCGTTTCTATTTATAATAAATCACGGGGAGATGAATTAAATCGATTGGATCCTGGTTTAATCAGGATCTATAATAATTAATAGGAAGCCTAACTAAAGCACTTTAAATAAATTAATTTAGTAACTATACCTCTCTGGGAATTAAAATTTAATCATATAAAACAGATTGCAACTCTTTATCATGAAATGCTGATCTTTAAATAAATTGTAGGAATTCAAAAATATATATTAATAAATTTAAAATGAAAGTATTTTCAGGAACTCCAAATTTATTGAGTCTCACTATTCTGATCCTTTTCATTTCTTTACCTACTTTAACATATCAATTTAATCCATATAAGGCGTTGAAAAATTCATTGGACCAAATAACGCCAGAAAATGTTATGAACTTAAAAGAGCAGTATTAAAATTATGTTGACCCATTAAGCATGAAGAGATCCGACTACAACAGTTGTTATTATATTTTTAAAGATAAATTACTATCATACATACTCTTATTAAAAATGGAAAATTTCTTTTAAGAATATTATATACTAACAAGCTCAAATTTTATTAATTATTAAGTTTTGGCAAGTCCGAATTTTAATTGAAATAATAACGTGTACCCAAAGTTAATAACTAACTCTAAGATTTCTTCGCATGGTTATCAAGTCCAAGCTACGACAACTTTATCTAAATGTATGCAAACTTTTACTGGTATGTGCTCTCACCATTCATTGGCGGCTATATTTCTGCATATACCTATGACTAGTATAAATAGAGACAAGTCCTCTTTGATCTCTTGGGAATCAATTAGCTTGAGCTATAATTATCTTATTGTTTTAAGAAATTTCAACAATTACTTAATCTTTCTACAATTAATTTAGCATTAAATCAGTAACTAGGAAACGAAGGTGTCGAAACCTAGCCAACTTACTGAAGGAGCCTGGTTGGAACCCAAGACTGGCCAACGGTTGTCAAAGGCAAATGATCTCTTGTCTCTAGCTCGGTGGCTGTCCCAACAAATGTTTGCCTGATCACTGATAAGAATCTTCAGTCAGTGGTTATCTATAGACATTAGAGTGATTAGGTACTTACTTCAATATCGATTCTGTTGAACTTATCGTTGCAACTCCTAGTCAAAGAGAAAAATTATTCAACATAATTTTCATGCTTAATTTGCTTATAAACCCCATTTCTTCTAATAAACAATGTATCAGTTCCATATAAATTAATCGACTTACCTCAGTGAATTACTTTCTTTCTTACTTAGCATTAATTTAATTTTTTATATATGGAATTGGCATTAAATAAGCAAAAGATGAATACTCTAAATTCTTCGGTTATTAAAATGCAGCTTATGCTAAATATTAGAGACCAGTACCTGGAGAAGAAGATGAGCCTGATGATCAAATTCCCTTTTGATCTGTAATCTATATATAAATCAAAATTAATTGCTAATTTAATCACAAGCTAATTATACATTGACTTCGTTAGTATTACAATAATTTTCTTACTTATTAATATCAACAGCCAGATTTAAAAGCAATCTATATTAATTAAAATATGTTCTATTAAGAAAAGCTTAAATTAAAAATTAAAAAACAAAAAGAAAACATGGAATATAATAGTTAACTCCCTATCGAAATATATTTCTAGATCTTTCTGAATCTATCAGCTAAAGAAGTCTATACCTTAAAATAGTTAAGCAGAGAATTCAATGAGCTTCAAAATAAAGATTATTTGTGGAAGGTAAGAATCAAAGTCCCTTAAAATTTTACTAACTATTAATTTACTGAATAAAATTTAATACAAATATTGATAGAAAGATTTATTCAATATTTACATTAAGTTACATTGTTAATTTGTTTTATGTCATTTTAGAAATTATTCAGTCAGCAATAAAAAATAGAAATGAAAAAGGTTAACATGGGAACAGCTTAAATATAAAAAGTTATGATTAAAACCTAGAATTCTATTAAGTAAATACTAGAAAAACATCATGAAGAGTAAGTCATGATGGCTGATGTGATAAGGTTGGAGAAAATCAGATAGAACAAGATTTTAATGGAAAAATTATTAGCGAAAAAATAGGCTAAATTACAAGACGAATAAAAATAAAGTGATGGGCAGGAGGCTGATTAGTGATATGTATATTTATTAGTTAATTGTATAAAAATTTATAAGTCATGAAATTATATTAAGAAGTAACAAAAATATTCAAACCAAACATACTTTCATTTCGATGTCTAATAAGTCAGAAGAATTGTATCTATTTCTTTATCTCAACCATCTTTTAGATGGCTTAAATAATTAACTCGAATTTTGTATCAATTGCTGAGTCTAATGTCTTATCTTCACTAAAACTATCTGTTAGCAGTCTTTCCAGATTAATAAAAATGTCTCTGATACCCATGGTGACATTTATTGTGGAATGTATCTCTGAAGTGTTGTCTATTGATAAGCCAATCAGATTCTAGATAGCATAGAATTTTTTCTAATTAAAATATTTTATTGATATAAATAATCTTACCTTATCATAGTCATTAATAATTTTAAAGTCTTTTTTGTTAGTAAACTGCAAAACACCAATTGGAAGTTTCTTATTATCGTTATCTTTATGTCCATATATAGGACCAATCATAAAGTTATGTACATCCCCTGTAGCTCCTAAGTTGTCTATATCTGAACTAAATTTAGAATCCTTTGTAGCTTTATTGCAAATGTATAGCTCCCCAGTATTGTATACAAAGCCAGTTACTCCTAAAGAACTTGGGAATCGGATTATCGTTGTGTTTTTAAATTCATCACCGTTTTCTTCTTGACCTAAATTCTCAAAACTCTCAGCTATTGTGAATAATTCTTAAGATTTAAGGTCTCTTAACAAGATACCAATAGACTCAAAATCAAAGAATTCAGGTAATGTAGCCTTCATTTATCTGAATAAATCTCTGTATGATCTTTGAGTACAAATTGAACTTGCTAAGCTAATAGTGCTAATAACTTCTTTCTCCTTATGTTTTATTTCTTACTCAGCAATAAGCTTATCAAGTTTCATTTGGAAAGTGGAAATGACTATTTTCATGATTAGTTCATCAAGTAGATAAAAGCCCATATGTTTTCCAGTTGACTACTTTCTTCTCGCTTCTATTTGAATTCCTGCAATTAAATCCCCATTTCTATTGAAGACTGGAAAAGCAAGATACTCTTAAGTTCTTATGATCTTATTGAGATCTTCGAATTTTTTAAATGCTGCTTCACTAACATCTTTTTCATTTACACCTATTCTATCGACCCATCTTCCATCAATCATGGTCTTCTACATAAAAACATAATCCTTGATGTGATGATCAGATATCTTGGAATCAAATAAAAACATCGTCACTATTGAACAGTTTACCACAGATTTTAAGTCGAATAAGACACTTATAAAGGCTTTGAATACTTTCTTTTATTTTAACAAATTTTAGAATAGAGCTTAAAGCTTCTCAACCTTACTTAGATCCATTAAATTTACGTTTACTGCAGGCTTAGACATAAAAGAAGTTTTGTTTTTAGGAGAGCCATCTTTTATGGTTGGTTGCTGCATGTAATTCATAAAAGAGGGTCTTTTTGTATCCAATTAGAAGGATGCTTACGAAGTATTATCAAATGATGGTTATAAAGGCAAATCCTCAGAAAGTTATTATAAAGTTTCTTTCCTAAGCATTTAACTTTACCCTTAAGAGTTTAATTTAGATAATTTGGTCTATAGTTCCTAAACCATTTTCCTATATCTTTTCAAGGAGCACTGGTACTGTATAATCTCTTTCTTTAATGAAGTTGTATCTCTTAACTTTTCATTGTACATGCATTTCTAGTTTTTAAGTTCATACTCAACAACATTCAGATCCTTTTTTAAGTCAGTTAAGTATAAATCTTAATAAAGCTAATGTATCTTTGTCACATCATTATTTTACTAAGTTTACTTTAAGCTAGCATTTAGGTTTTAATCTCCAACTTGGTAGAGAGAAAGCTAGTTCAAAAGTTCTTTATTAATTTCCTTCATTCTTTCAATTTCTTCTTTAGAATTAAGTAGTTCTTGTTCAAGAGTTATAGTTCTATTTTTGTATTCAACCAGTTCTTACTTCAAGTCATCGATATTTTTCTATAATGTAAATTATACTTGGAAAGACTTACAATAACTGAAAGATTAGACTTTTGGTTAGAGAAAAATTGAGCCCCTTGCGAATGAAAATCCATATGGGATCTATTCATAGGAGTAATCATAGCGTCATTAGATAAAGCCAAATTAGGGTTAATCATATTTAAACCTCGTCTTCTTTGTGAAGTTTAAGAAGAATGGACATTTTTGTGATATCTGGTTGTAGGCTCATATGAAGATTTTCTACCTATATACCGTTAATAGTCTGATTAGTGGTCGCTCTATTTATTCATCATAAAAGATTCCTTGTTTTCTAAAATAAATATGAAAAATGATAAAATTACAATTTTATGAGGCATCTGCAACTTATTCTATAGTATCAGAGTTTTAATTGTTCTAGGATATCTTTTTAATGATATTTTTTGCATGCTCATTAAGATTATTTTTGTATCTACTCTGTGATTCCAAAAATGAAGAGCTGTATTTAGTCTGATTGCCCTCTAAATTTTATCCAGTCTTTAAGCTTATACTATTATAATAGGACATATCTGGAAGTATTGTTTAAGCTCTATTAATTTCTTCCTTGGATAATTGGGTTCTCCTATATTAATTGAATTCATCTCTGTAATCTCTTTGCGATGAATTTAGTTTTCTCTCATTAATACTTTGCATAGATTGTCTGTTAAGGGATTGTGCTTTATTTTATCCAAATTTTGAACCTCTTAACTAATGAGTTTAATTCTTGAGGGCACTTTTGGTTGACATTTTAATTATGTAATTTGTTCCTTTATATAAGCTATTGTCATAAATAAAACAAATCATTAAAATTTTCATATTAATCAGCTTTATTACCTTGGGTTTAATTTTGAATTTGAGTGTGAGTTAAGGATGATTAGGCTGTGTCATTCAATGTGGCATTGGCTTCATTCTATATTACTTGCATTTTCATCTTTAGTAACGGAGAATCTTCTCTCCCAAAAGTTTAAGCTTTTGGGTTTTAGGCAGTCTTGAAACCATTGCCATATGCTGTTTAATAGCCTGCTTTCACTATTTAAGGACCAGCGTTATTTATGCCTTCTATATATAGCTCAGTATGCTTGTTAACTCGGTCAATTTATTTTTTGAGATTTGCATTTACATGTACTTGCTGAGTTGTACCAGGACCCACATTATTACTCTGCTGTTGATTCAAACTCGCAGCTAAACTATTAGTGAATTCCGTCTTTTCAAGACTATCATTTCCAATAATTGAGGGCATCTACTGCTTGACTATGTTATAATTATCAAACATTTGAGCTTTTTGAATGTCTTAATTTGTAAATAAAATTGACTACATGCTGTTCTTTGCAGAATTAGAAATTTTGGAACTTAAATTTAAGGGTTAAAAGTTCTTTTTTAGGCTCATTATTTTCTGATTATGGACTTATGAAGCTCTCATTGCACTTCAATTTGATTCTTATTGTGATTATTTTGAGTTAGTTTGGAGAGTTACTGAATCTTATTGCTTGCTTATGTTCATCTCTAATTATAATAAACAAGTAGAAAAAGATATTGATTTTCATTTATTATAATCTTGAGGAGAAGGATTTTCCATTTTACTTTTTTAAGAAATTTTATATGAAACCTATTTTTGTTTTAGTATTACAATATTCATAAATTTTATTAAATAAGTTTTATTCGTCTTTGCTTGCAAATTTATTTTTTATTTAGCAAAAGCATATTCACACTTAAAATGAAAAAATTTAATGGGAAAACAACTAGCATATTGCATTATAGACTCTATCATCTTCTTCCCATATCGAAGCCATTTCCTGGTCTGCCATTGTTTTATTGAGCATTTTAGTTTTAATTAGCATTTACATTTACTCCAGTGCTTCTATTATCAAAAGTATTTTTCTGGTTATAGCTAGCTCCAGCATTTACACTTGCTCCTAATTGTTGAGAGCTCTTGTATTGAGAAATTGCTTCATCAGCAGCTTTCTTGGAAGCAGCTCTCTTTCTATCTGGGGAGGATCCATAAGTGGTAGAGCCACGGTTATCAACTTTGTCCTATTGCTTCACAATAATGCGATTGAAGTCTACTGAATCTTTCCAGAAAACCATTGCTACTATGATCTATAAAAGTAATGAAATAAGTGCAATAGTAACTTACTCTGAAGAAGAAGGAGAAATAAGATATAGAGAGTGAAAAGCTCTTCAAAGCTTTTTCTACACCACCATCTGATTAGTCACTATTGAAATCTTGAATGAATAGGAACCACACAAGGTCGTAGCCCAAACTTAAGAAGATGCCAAAAACGAGTGCTCTGAAAGACCACTTTTTAATCTTATCGGTATTTAAAATCATATAAATTCCAGCAGTGCACACTGTCAAATTGATGAAGTCAGTTCTGAAGAAGAGCACAAAACAGGTTAGTATAGTGTAAATGCCTAATACTAGTTTGGTCAAAGTGAACCAAGGGACATGATCGAATCCCAGCTTATATGCAATATTCGATGAAATATTCTCGATGCTCTGGATGACCTTTTGTTCGTGCACTTTGATTTTTTTCTCATTTTATTTTACCATTTATTCTAGTTGGGATTTTGGCTGACCTCCCTCTTCTTCTTAATCTTCATCAGTTAATAAAATAATAAATCAATGATATTTATAATTCATAGATTCTATTATCATAAATTGTAATTTATACAATTAGTTAAATTCAATATAAACTGATGATATTTTGAAACTAATAATAATTTGAAAAATCAGTTTCAATTGCCTCATCTTTCATAGTGTCAAGGAACCCAAATGGATTCTCAAGTTGTTTGACAAACTTCTCTATCATTTCCTTTTCTTCGATGTCTTTGCCAAGAGTTTCATCCCACTTGCTCAGATACTCATTGAAATACTGCACTCTTGAATATACCCAATGAAGCATCAGCCTGATTCTGCCCTGAGACTATCTTCCGTTCTCATCAGTAAGATCAAACCAAGAATCGTGCTTCATTTGATCTCTAAGTCCTTGTAAGCTAACAAAGCACATGCCTTCGAAATCGTCGTTACCAAAAGTGTCTTTGTCCATTACGGTTACTTTCAAGGCCTCACGTCCATTTATAATATCGAAGGTGAATGATTCATTCCACACGGGTGCCAGAGTGCCCTTCTTGTAATTGGTCTCAATTCTCTGATCTTCGATTTCCAAGACTACATAGGGATCTGAAGTTCCATCCATATCCATAGGTTTTAGATCTCTAGCCTCCACAACATGCACTGTCAGGATACTTCCGTGCATAATTCCGTATTCGTTTAATTGCTCAGAGGTCTATATCAAAGTGTTAAAATTTTTATTTAAGAAAGTTTTTGATTTTTAATTACCTAAACACTCTTTAATTTTTAAGCCATTTCGTCTCTTTAGCGTTTATGATCTGCGATTTTCTTATAAACCTCATTTATTCTTTCGTTCAGTCTAGTTCTGGTTTCAAGATACTTTGTTACGAACTCCTCACTAAAGTATTTAGACAATATATTAGGAAATCTTGTTATCGATTAGGATTGGTAATGCGAAAATTTTCAGTTATCATATTTTGAAATTAAAATAAATAAATAGTTAATATAATTAAGAAGGAAAATATGTTCAAAAACACTTTCCAATCTGGCTTCTTGTCAATCTTGTATTCGATTGGGTAAGTATTATAATAACGTGTATTCTAAATGAAAGTATAGCTCAAAGCCATTGCAAATCTGGGACAAGTCAGTTAGAAATGGACACATCAAGAGAATCACTGACCCCGACATCCAGAGTTCAGTCCTCGAAATCATGGGCACTAACGTCTCCACGAATTACATAACTTGCCCTGCTGATGCAAACAAAACTCTCGGAATCAAACTGCCCTTCCTCGTTATGATCATTAAAAACGTAAGTCATCCCAAATTGTTTAAATGCGACTGTGTAGTTGAAAAAGTATTTCACTTTCGAAGTGCAGGTGCTCGACGACAAGAATGTGAGAAGAAGATTCAGAGCATCCAATTACCAGAGCACCACCAGAGTGAAACCCTTCATTTGCACAATGCCCATGAGGCTGGACGAGGGATGGAATTAAATTTAATTCAACTTGTCTGACTTCACGAGAAGAGCCTACGGAACAAACTATATTGAAACGCTCAGGTAATTTATTTCTTTTTTGTAACAAACATCTCAGAGTCCAAATACACGCCAACTGCAGAATCAGAAGAATATATTTCTCAGACAGACTCTACACCGAAGACGAGCTCCCTCCAGAATTCAAGCTCTTCTTGCCAGTTGCTGGAAAAACACAGCAAATGTGATGAATATATTAGCAAATAAATACTCTAAATTTTTATGATTATTGTGAAGATTATTGCAGAAATGTAAATAACTTATAACCAAATTAAATCTTAAAATATTGTAATTATATGTAATTTTTATATAAAATATAAAGATAATATAAAATAGATGGGTAGCTAAATGTTTTTGGAATTATATTTTGATTATTATTACCAAAATCATTGTTTAATTTTTAAATAAAGTTTATTGAAATGATTTAAACGCCTATTTTTTCTTATTTTACTAATTTTACCATATTCTACCTTCTATTATAATTATGCAAACTCAATTATACTTTACAAAAGTAAATATTTCAATAGATTTCATTTTATTTGTATAAATACATATTAATCAATATTTGTATAAAACTATATCAATAAAATGTGTATTCTAAATGTTTTTATCTATTTTATTTATCTGTAAATATCATTATAATTAAAAAGGGCTACTTATATAAAAATAAACAGATTTAACATATCTACGTAATATCAACTCATCTGTAAACATTTTCATATCAATAAACACTCCATTTATCAAAGATTTTCATAGTAAAATAAATCAAAGAACCGCAAATAAGAAATAATATTGTAAAAATGAGCACAACATCAATAATTGAACATCCAAATTAAAACATGAAAAATAATGTAGCCAGATTGCTATTTGGAGGCATATCTTGTATGACTGCAGCTACTTGCACAAATCCTGCTGATGTAGTTAAGGTAAGACTATAGATTTAGGGAGAGAAAGGTATGGCACTAAATTAAGCCTATAATAAACTATTAGGGAATTTAATATAGAAATCATATCGAATGAGTTCCTTGTAATATTGCTTTTAGCTAAGTTTAACATATTCAGAGCAGCTTATGTGATATTACAAAATGAAGGACTTCGTGGATTATATAAAGGTATTACTGCTTCATGGCTTAGAGAAGGTTCATATTCAGCTATAAGACTTGGTCTCTATGAACCATTTAAGGGACTTCTCGGTGAGACTGACCCTAAAAACACTCCTCTTTGGATCAAATTTGCAGCTGGATCAATGTCAGGTGGTGTAGGATCATTTTGTTTGAACTTATAATTTAATAAGTGATTTTACATTTTAATCATTCTTTGGCAATCCAGCTGATTTATTGAAAATAAGAATGTAAGCTTATGAGCAATCTCCATCCAAATCACTTGTCTGGCACTCTAAATAAATTTATGGATGTTTTGGAATTGGAGGGTTTTACAAAGGTTTATAAGCTGCTGTTATTAGAGCTATGATTCTTAATGCATGCTAACTTGGAACTTATAACTAATCAAAATTCATTTTTTGTGCATAAATTCTATATATAATAATTATACGATCATGTGAAACATGGGATATTGAGAATGAAATTATTGAGAGATGGGCCAATGTGTCATTTTGTAAGTAGTATATGTGCAGGAATTGTTATGGGACTTGCTACTTCACCAGTAGATGTTATCAAAACAAGATTATTGTAAAGCAAAAAAAGTAATAATACAATATACCTTTTAATTTTAAGGTCTATTTTTCTTATTAATCGATAATGAACTAATCAACAGGTAATTATTGCTAAGCATTTTTAATAAATAATTTATAGACACAGCATCTTCTCGTCACTATAATGGGTTCATAGATTGCTTAAAAGGCATTTACACAAACGAGGGTCTAAGAGGTTTCTACAAAGGGCTTACAGCATAGTGGGCAAGATTGGGACCTTTTACAATTTTTTAACTAATGGTATGGGAGAAACTTAGAAAATTGTATGGAATCTAAGCAATTTGAACATAGAAAAATAAATTGGCATAAATTTACCGAACCTATTTATACTATCAAAACTAGAATGATTAATACTTTTACTTTTACTTTAAAAGTGAATATACTTAATTAAACAAGCTTAACGTCGTATGTATTTAAAAATTTACTGCAATTAATCGAATTAATATTTTATCTCATATCAATTAGATAATTTTAATTTCATACTTTTTATTCTGCATCTGATGAATCTCTTAATCATAATTCCTTATGCTTATCTTTATCTAAATGTGGCTGTGAAGCACTCTTCCCCATTCTGCTTATCTATTTGCTATCTGAGTTTCTTGTCGAGAAGAAATTACTCTGAGTATTGCTAAGTTTCTTAGAAGCCTCATAATATCCGAAGTCACTTGGCAATCTGTAATTACCTGGTCCAGGGGTTCCCTTCATTGTTGAACCAAGAATATTAGTCTGGCGATCAAAGTGATAGTGAGAGCGACACATTGAACTTTAGAAGTTTGACACAAAATAAGAACCTGTTTTGTTCATTTCGATGTTTGGTTGATATGTACCTGGGCCTGGAACAGATCGTTTGCCTAATATTTAGATGTTATTAACATCAAAGACAAGCTTACCATTTATGTCCTTAAATCTCACTGAAGAGGGAGGATCGATTGAAGTAGCAGAAGAATTCTTAAACTTAGAATTAAAATAAAGACCTTTATCATTCAAAGCAGGCTTGGTGTCATACTACCCTGGTCCTGGCTATCCTTTGTAAGTTTGAGTATCTAGAATAAATAAAATTAATTAATTACAAGTTCATAACAAGAAATATCTAAATTACATACAAGGATTTTGGGTCTTGGGCCTCAATGTATATTTCAAAGCTTCCTTTCCAACTATAGGTGGAATTTAATATTGGCCTGGACCTGGAACACTGGCATCAGCTAGAGGGTTCTCTTTTATATATACTTTACTATAAGCTTCTCTTGAAATTCCAAAACTGAAAGCTTTATTCGATGGACTCTTTGTAAACTCTGACTTTAAGTTGTAATTTGTAGGAGAAGGAGAGTCATCTAAAATACTTATTAAGAACTGTCAAATGATATATTGCTCATAAATTTCATTTTAAAAGTCTAAGTTAAGCTTACTTCTTATGTTGAATGCGTTTCTTGAACCATAACCTAGTCCAGCAGCCCTTGTTGATTTCATACTTGGCAAATCATAAGCAATCCTATGATTCCTATATACCATAAAATTGATGAGTACTTCACATTATTTTTATCAATAAACTACTAAAATCATTCCATTAAATACACTTACATCATACTCTTGGGTTGTCCAAATCTCTCAGCTTTGGAGAAACTAAATAGTTACTTCGATGTAGAATTGTTAACGGGATGCTAGTTTATTTGTTAAGGTGTAGACACTACTTAAGACATAATGTGAATTTTGATTGGTATTATTATTATTTCAGACTTACTACAGACTTGGTTAAATTATTATTTTTATTATCATACAAATTTCTTTTAATACATTAAAATAAGTTATATACAATTTATCATAGTTTATACAATTATGAAGAAAAATCAGTTAAAATTGATTTTAGAGAGTTAATAAAATAAATGATATAGAACTAAATATAATAAATTCAGGATAAATTTATAATTTATCAAAAATTTTATCTACTTTTAAATTAAAATTGAGCTATAAAATTAATTAAATTGCATAAAATTGCTATATTATATTTTCCTATGCCAAATATATAGAGCAATATTAAATCTTTCTATATTGATAATGAATAATTAAGAATATTAAAATCTACTATTGATATATCTAAATTAATTTGGGAGAATACACTACTTATAATATGATTAATATATAGTGGCAATTAAAAATAAACCAATAAAGAATCAATAATATTATTTGCAGGTTTTTATGAATTCTACTATTTTGTAGTTTTTTTCCTCGCGTAATGTTATTATCATTAATTTCAATCAGTATTACATTGAAAAAACTTAAACCAAACTTGTCAATGCATTACGATAAAAAGCAAAAAGGCTTGATTGTAATTCTTGTTTTTTAGAGAGTTTTACTGCTTCCATTTTACTATTTAGTGTTATTATTAATATTCAGTAGAAAATCTGACTACTGCAATAATAATAATAATTAAAATTAATTATGATCATGAATTTTAATGGAGCAAAATGCTTAATGAAACACACTCACAATAATTCATTTGGAATTAGACAATTATTAAACAAAAGTTTTGTTAATGAAAATAATTCATAACAAATAATTGGAACTTAATAGAGATGCTTCTCCTAATAAATATTTGATAGAACAATGATTGATAAAAGCATATCCAATGGAGGCGTCTACTATTAAATTCGTAGATTAGATTTAATAAATCGATTGTTTTTAAAGAAATGCATTAAATATAGTATTTTTAAACCAGACATAAGCTTTTAAAAATAGCTAATTTCCATTGTAGATTTATTTCATTTTGCAATTAAATATTAATTTAATAATAAACTCCTGGGAGATATCTGTAATCAAACTATGGAAATGGAACGGGTTATTTAATGTATGATTTCCATCACATGGCTTACATGAAAGACTTCCGTCGTACACTTTCAATCATATTTTTTGGCAGTCTCTTCGCTGATTACTACTTCTATCAAATAGCATTTAAGCAATATACTCATTTTATATATGATAAATTAATTTGTTATTGGAAATTTCATTTCTTACATTAATGGTAAATAGCATTTAACAAATTGTACCTTGGTATCACTGGATTTGTGAGTTTTATGACAGGTCTAGCACTTGCCAATGCAAATTTCTAGAGACAAATGGAAGTTAATTATATTCTCACTAAATTTAGAATGAAATTTATTCATAAAGCCTATAATTAATTCCAATTACTATATAAGTACTGGAGATGGTATTAATGGATAATAAGGAGTCTGTAATGATTTTGACAACAAAGGGAGACCGCATGGTAGTGGACATTGAGCTGCTTAAATTCAAAGAGATGCGTCCAAATGCAATATTATTCACGTTTTAACCAGCAAAATCCAACATGGAATTCACTGGATAGATCACTACACCAAACCCAAGAGTATCTCCTGTAGTCTTTGATATTTTAAAAAAGAATATAATAAAATTAATGTATAATTATAGCAATTTTAAGTTCATAAAATTGATGAGGAAGCTATTCAAGCAGTGCTACACCCAAATGTTAAGAGATTCGCTTGAAAGATAATATAATTGCGATAATATTTGTATTTAAAATTCATTAAATTATTTTTATAAATCTAAATTTGCTGCAAAGTTATAAAAAAGTATAGTTTATCTTTACTAATTATGTTTTTATTTTTTTTAAATATGAACTGGCATATGGAAAGAAGTATATTTTTAAAAATTCTTTTGCTATGTAATTTAATGAATTTATTATATACTATTGAAATTAAGCTTAAGCAGTTCACGTTTAAATAAACAATGGTTATAATTTATGCAAGAAAATTATACCAAACTAAATATTAAAAAATCATAATTTTAAACTATATTAATATGAGAAATGAATTAGATAATGTTAGTTTTTATATAAGTTTATTTAAAATCACCAATGTAAATATTTTTTTATTATTATTTTTTACAATTATAATTTAAAAAATGAGAGAAATAATTTAGCTTAATATCGGTGAATTTGGATTTAGGGTAGGAGATCAATTACTTTAACACATAAGTCATGAATACTCAGAGTCTTTTAAAATAAAAAAACATTTAGAACTCGCTGAAATTTAAAAGTCCCTAACACCCTTAACCCCAGTAGAATTAGACTCAGTTATCAATTAAGACAATCTAAATACACTGTTTTAAGAAACAATTCACACTTAATAATACAGTCCAAGGGTTGTATTTATAGATTCAGACAATTCTTCTCAATCCTTACTATGTAATAATGGTCATTTTTAATACAACCCAGATGATATAATACTGGGAAAAGATGGCAGTTGTGCATATCAAACTCGAGGTCACTACACTTAAGGAAGAGATTTAATTGATTCAATTTTAGAAAGAGTAAGATTTCAAATGGAACTTTGTGATAATAATTAAGGATTTATAATAACTCATAGTCTCTTAGGGGGCTGTGGAAGTGGCTTAACTGGGCTTATAAGTGAAAGATTAGCTGTGGATTATTCCAAGAAAGTTTCTATTCACAACACTCTTTTTCCTAGTTATAATATAATCAAATTTAATTTAAAAAATAATAAAAGTTTCTCTGCTCATGACTAAGAAGTTCAAGCACCAAATAATGCTATTTTAGGACTATTCGATATATTAGCAGATTATATTTAAAAATATTTGCATTTTTTATTCTATAAACAGCTGGTTAAGATTTGATAATGTAATTATTTACAAATAAAGCTTTGTGTGAAAACATTAAAACCTTGGAGAAAGTTGAATAGCCTAATTATTACAATTATAACTAGAAGATAAACTTAACTTAAATAAACTTTAAATGAATGATTCTTTTTGCATTATTTTAGTAGATTATCTCTCAGTATTGATCTATAATTTAACCTCTAGTGATTAAAATCACTCTATTATATTTGTTGTATTTAATACTCTACGAATATGGAATAATTGCATAATAACCTGATACCTTTATAACAATTAAGAACTTTACTACCCTCCATGAAATCTATTTAATTACAGGAATAAAACGATTTACAAACTAATCTCTCTGAAGTTTTAATTAACTCTAGATATTAGTTATCTCATGCATGTTATGATAGTCCAGATAAGCATTTTAAGATGTTTTATAAATAGAAATTAAACCTCTATATCGTTTTTTTAATTAATTTACCGGCATTTACTTTCAGCTCAAATTATGGGAAGAGGCTTGACGATTCCCTAATTTTACACAAAAATTACGCCACCTAAAAGATACTCAGAATTTAATTAATATTTCGATAGATCACTTTTTAACTTCTCCCATTCAAACTCTCTAGCTTTTGTAAATTAATAAGTCACCAATAAATATGATATTAATTCCACTTAGATATGTTAATAAGTAAAATCTTAAATTGCATGTTTGCAAAATAACTCAAGTGTTTTGGGGTTATTGAATTAACTAGCAAAGAACTTTGATAAAATGCATTCTAAGAGAGCTTTTTAGCATTGGCATTATGGGGAGGGGATGAGTGAAGGAATATTTGGGGAGGCTAGGGAAAATTTAGCTAGTTTGATAAATGCATATTAGGATGTTTCAAAAGAAGTAGTAGAAGAAGATTAATGATGAATATGAAGAATATGATTGTGTATTTATAGATGTAATTATTTATTGATCATTAAATCTTGTTAAGTTATAAATTTATTTGAATATTAATTTTATATTTAATTGTTAAATTAATATAATTTTCAGTTTTTAATTAAATTACTACTGAAAAATTTGGAAATTTTATTTGAATCATATATAGTTTTAGTATTTCAGAATTATTACTTTACAAAATTTTCTTTGAACATATAATTTATTTATAAAGAAATTACTTAAAAACTTCTTTAAAAAAACAACTTATATTAGTTCTATTTTAATAAAGAATTTAATCTTAAAATTAAAGTAATAATTGGTAATTTTTTCTGGCTGGCTTAAGCCCCAGTATTAATTTCTGTACAGCATTAATTTTAATAATAATTGGCGATTTTGAGTGTACTTACTTATTTTCGTGTCTTTAGTAAAAGTGATAAATATTTCTTGAATTAAAACTATTTTTTCATTTTTACATTAAATTAAAAAAATTATATTTAAATTTATGGAACAATTTGTACAAGAATATGATTAGAAACTTTTATTTGAAAGAATAATTTAAATAACTAGTATATTTTGAATGTAACAATCTTCTTCACTCTCGGCTTAAACCGATTTCACAACTGATCTCATAGTACAATCTGGCCCAAATCCTAATTAACAAAATTTGATTAAAAGTGCGGTTGGAAGAGATTCTCCTTCACAAGACTTCCATCCTGAAGACCTGTATAGAATTGAAAAGAGAGACCATAGATTTTTTTCATGCGAATCTTTCTCATCCCCTGCGAAAAGAAAGCATCTAATTGACATTGAGCAAACCCTGATTAAATTTATTGAACATGTTATGAGCACCAACATCGATGAGTAGGGCATTAAGAGATTGATTTTTCTGCCAGCTGGAATTCCAGGTATGGGAAAGACTACCATAGGAAGATTCTTAGAATAAGCTTCAATAAGAGTTAGGTTAGAAAATTCTGGACAAGAATTGTTATGCATTTACATTATTTGTAAATAATTTAAATAAAGAAATAAAGGTGGTATACAAGCGTATCTCATATGATGTGGTTTTCACCGACCTTCAACAAAACTATTTGCAAGAACACCCTGATGCTGATTTCTAAAGTGTGTTCGATATAATTAGAGGTCAAGCAGACGATAAATTCAATGAATTGATAAAGGAGTCGTGTCAAAGTTAAGTAGAAAAAAAGTTAGAAAGACCTATTCAAACAGCGGCAAATTAATAATTAAACGCGGTCGATTTGGATCCAAATGTAAATCTTACTAATTAAGAAAAGATTCTGGAAATCTTATTTATTGATAAAAACAACACTCCAGATAAATGGGAGACTATATCAACTTTCTTGAGAAAACTCGCAATTGAAAATAATTAAGAGACAGCTCAAAAGCTAATCATGCTTGTACCTTAACAAGCACCCTTTAACCCCACTATTTACAAAATTTCAAACGCAATCTGTCCTTAGTTTGTGTATGAATGCCTCTTCCGCATATTTAACAGGAAAAACCATTGTCTCTCACATGAGCATAAGCCTAAAGCAGTCGAAGTTATTTTGAAATACCAGAAATTCTTCGACAATATTTCTTTTGACAATGACTCTACTATACTTTAGTATTTTGATTACTGCTTGAACATTGAATTCGTAAATTATGCAGAATAGCGTATTAGTGACTCCATGATAGAGGCTTTGATCGAGGGCTATAATTAAACTCCAGAAAATTTTGTTCCACCATCACATGAAGTAATTGAGAAAATTTTGCTTAAGCTTGAAACTGAAATCAAAGAATCCGAGTCTCACAGAATTAAAGAGATGGAGAACTTTAACATTGAAATCAAACTTATGACAAGCTAATCATAAAAAGATGATGAATACTTTCATTGAGAATTAATTATAAGACAAAAACAAACCAAGCTCAGTTTTTTTCAAAATATTAAATCATTTGATATATAATAGTGTTTTTTCATTTTATTATAGGCTATTTTACGTTAATTTTATCAAAGTTTACTTTCTTAAGTTCAAACATTTTAAACCAAATATAATGTCCAATTTATGAATTATATTAAGAATAAATTTGCAAATAATTACCAAAAAAATTAATATAATGTCAACTTCTAACCGAAGGTAGACTCTTCGTACATCATTTAACTCAACAAATGTTGCATTCCCTTCAAATAGAGCTACCTCCCAAATTCCAAATTAAACAGTAACCAAGTTTAATGATATATCAAAAGACTCTGATCTGTAATTTTCTTAAAAAAGAACTCCTTACGACTCGATACGTTCAACTAAATCTAATATACCTAATAAACTTCAAAAGCAATACTTGCCAATCGTTAAAGAAAGTAATGAAAAAATGATCAAAGAATACTATAATTCATTTATGTAAGGCCAGTTCTTATATGATGAGAGTACAAACAGAGCTAGCAAAAGGTTGAAAGAAAGGTTGTAAAAAATGCATGAGTAATAATCTGTAATGGGGAAAAGCTCGCATTCTACAAGGGTCTCCCCCAATAACAGGAGTAGTATAGTTGGTGGAGTCGAAAGATTATTAAATAAAATAAATTAAATTATTTAGCAATTTTTTATATCAGGTATTGTCTTGTATTTTGTTAAATATTAAGATAAAAGATTAAGTGAAACAAGAGTTATAGAAAGGGGTGAAAATTATACCCGATTAATGTCTAACATCAGCAGAGAGGATTAAATAAATTTGAATTAAACTTAACTGTCTACAACTTTCTATATGATAGATTAAAATGGCCATAACAAGCAGACAAAGCTTGGTCTTATAGATACTTCAACAAATTCAAACCTGCTTGAAAAGCATAAATTTCTTCTAGATCCCCAAAATTTGAAACATTTCTCTGTGGGTGTATTTAAGAAACGGTTACTAGATTTAAAATAGAAAACAAGCATCGAAAAACATCAGGAAAATTATCATAGAGGCTCTTCTTCAATGAAATCTTCACAAAAGTCTCTAGTCTTCAAAGATGAGATTTAAGAATTCTTAGATGAAAAGAAAAAGCTAATGAATAATCCCTTGAAAACTGGAGACATAACCTTTACCGAGCTTAGATGCATAGATAAAATGAAAAAAATGGGCAGATGGAAGGAACCAGAGAATTTGAAGAGAGTGGATTCATTAGTAGAAAGTGTGTACAATAGCGAAAAGAACATGCATTGGAGAAATTATAAACCTGAGAGTAGAGACAAACTTATGAATACTGAAGCTTCAGAAGAAGAGTTCGATTTATTCAGAAAAAGTGATACAGAGAATGAAGATGAGGAAGATGGCATTATAATTGATGATCCAGATTTCAGCAATGCCCAAAATTATGACAATCTTTAAGAAGAACTTAAGCTAAAAAAGAAATAGGAAGAGCTTGAACGAAAGAAACAAGAGTACCTTAATTCAGCCAAAAATTCCCCAAGAATTTTAAAGAAAAATTTCTTGAATGGATTAAAATCTGGAGCTTTGACTCCAGCAACTCTAAATCATGATAAGGTTGAAATAGGTGGTATCCATATAGCATCAATAAAAGAACATGGTCCATTAGGTATACTTCTGAAATCTAAAGAGTAAGCAATGAAATTAGGAAAGAAGCTCAAAAACAAGTACATCACTGAGATATTTAGATATTATTGTAATGAAATGCAGATAGCACCAGTTAAGTTTCTCAACTATTATAATGATGGAATATTGCAGTTGCACAATTATAATATTTAGCCAAATTTATGTGTAGCAATTGCTTGCACTATTCCTGTAAGCTTAGATTCTATCCAATTAAACATCTTATTTAGTATTTAATTGACTTAGAAGGAATAAAGTTCAAGAATAATGGAATAAAAGATGAATGCGCATCTCTAATTCTGAAAGCTGTATCCCTTTGCCCTAAATTTAGAATCTTTCACTTTGAAAAAAATGAAATTAATCAAGAATTTGTTGATGTCCTCAAAGAAGTTATGGAGGAGTAATAAGAGTAAGTTAAAATATATTAATTAATTTTCTGATAGTCAAATTTAAGAATTAAGCTTGTCCAGTTCAAAGAATTTCTCCAAAGTTGTCTCAAAAATATGTGAGGCTATTAAAGATGATTATAGTTTGACATACCTAGACTTATCAAACAATAATTTAGACGCTATTTCATGTAAACACCTAGGCTATTTAATAAGGACAACATCAAATCTATAAGATATAAATCTCTCATATTGTGGAATTAGGGGTCACTCAGCTAGAATGATTGTAAATTCTCTTCTCCTCAATTAAACAATAAAATACATAAATCTCTGTTGGAACTCGTTTGCCTCGTCTGATTATGAATTTGGTTCAAAATTAGCACGTATAATTTAAGTTCACCAAAATTTGATTCATGTTGATTTAACTTGCACTTAGTTAAAAAGGGAGGAAACTATGTACATTGCACAATGCTTGAAGGATTCAGTTCAAATCGTTAGTTGTCATTTAACAGGAAATCATGTAGATTATTACAGTAGAATATTCCTTAGAGCTCATTTAAATGCCATTGTCTAATATCCCAACAAAAATAATAGCGTGATTTAGAATGTTGTACTTGCTCATGATAGAGCTTAAATTATTGGATTAAATCAGATTATTCAGTCAAACTTTATGGTGCCTGGTTAAGCAAATAATTAGCAAAATCAGACGAACAATAATTAGAGTGGAAATTATTTGACTCCTTAAAATCAAGATTAAAAATATAACTATGGACCAAGAGGTGTCAGTACAAACAAGCAAGAGATTAAACTTAATATTACATATTAAATTAATTGTTAAAGATATTTTATATTTTATTTCAACTTCTTTTCTTGAAGACTCGTTAAGAAACTTTAAGTACAATTTGAGTTCAGACACATCTTAAAATCATTTATAATAAGAAAATATATTTATGTTTAAATTATCTTAAGACTCAGAAATAGATGAAGAAAACAATCACCTCCCAAATGATCTTAAGAAATACCTAGCAGGCTCTTAAAACAGAATCTATGACATGATATAAATGCTTGATATTTATGGTAGAAAGCAAAAGGATCATGACATGAAAATGGAATACTTACAGAAATATAAGCAAGGTAATGTTGGTGATGTTAAGAACTTTAATCTTAACAATTAAAATTCAAAAACTCAATTATAAAATAATTCTTAAATGTTAAGTTATTAAATGATGCTCTCCAAATAAAAGGATTAGATTAAGAACAAACTTCTAATCAGAGTCGCAAACTTAAAGCTAATGCCTCTGATGCAACAGATTTCCAAAGAGCTATGAATGTCATTTTCTAAGCTTACGATGATAAGTTGCTAGCGAACCCCATGCAAGGTTTCTTGAAAGATTTGATTTTTGCTAGGTACCTTGGCCATACAGATATAGAAAATGGTTAGTATTGGAGAGATTGCAACCAGTGCTGGGTTTGCGAGAAATGGGATAAGGTTAAAGTAGATTTTCAATTTAATGACGCCATAGAAGACTTAAAGTTCTAGAAAATCTAAGATTTCTTATCTGCTTAGCAAAATGGGGTTATAAGAGACAAGGATTTAAATCCAATCTGGGAAGAACATTTAGAGTCTCTTGATGATGAATACGAGGAAAGATAGCAAGATATAGAAATATAATAAAGAAAAGTTGTTGAGAGAAAGAATCCAAACTTGTTTGAATAAGATGTAGAGAATGCAAAGCACCCTCCATAATCAAGAAAAAGCAATATAATGAGTTTAGCTAACCTAGCCAAGTAATTTTTAGAAAATCCTTTGACTTAATCATAAGATAAATCTATTAAAAGTGTTAATGAACCCCAAACTTACGACTAGACTATTGTAAAAATAACAGAGAACGGACCAGTAGATCTGAAAGTATCCGATTTGTAGGGTAAGACTCTATATAACTCAAGCATCTTTCCAATAATGATGAATATTGAGAAAATTTAGAAACTAATTATACCTACTCATGGTTTAAGCACATCTGATAATTAAGTGATTATTGATTAAGGATGTGTACCATATAGACCTTTTTAAAAAATTTAAGCATTACAAAAAGAGCAGCATGTAATTAAACTTCCAAATATCTATACCTCCTCAGATCAACTCCCATTAGAAAATATTTCTACTGCTAATAATACAGGAGCTATGAATTCTCGATAATAAAGCAAAGAAAGACTTTATAATTAATTTAAACTTTGAAATATTTTACTTTATGTTTATAGGTTTCCAAAGTACCTACTCTTAAACTAATCTAAAACCAAAATAAACCAAATAAATTACTGCCTATTGATCCCATTATATCCCCTCTACTTACTAAAAAGACTCCAAGAATCAGAACAAAAAATGAAATTTTAAAAATTAATCAAGATTTAATGGTAAATTTCTAAAACATTCCAGAGACTGACGATGTTTACTTAGTGGCAAGCTTCAACCATTGGTTCCCTGTAAAAATGGAGATTTCAGTCAAGAAAATGCTCCTTCTTAAAGATGAATATAGCAAGAGAGAAAAACTTATCAAAGAGCAGTAGTCATTATTGAATGCTGACATGCCAGAAAACATTAAAAAGAGGCATTAGAGATCGAAAAGTAGATTACAGAAAAAAGAAGCTGTCAAAGAAGTTTACAAAACTAAAAATTAAAGTTATTTTTAACTATTGAAAAGGAGGAAGAGCACCTTTATGAAAAGGAGAAGGTTAAAATTGAGAATGTGTTTAAGTACACTAATTTCTTACCTAGCGGCAAACACTACTTCTATTTTATCAAGAAAGGCAAGTACTACTGCTTGTCTGATAAATTTCCTGTCAAGAGATTCAAGAATACTATTGTTAATTAAATGTTTGGATCAAATTATTTTTGAAACTTAATTGTAATTCAAAAGTCTAAAACTCATTTTATTTTCTATCTTTGAAAATAATTAAAGATTGATATATTTAAGAAAATTAAGATATTGAAATTTATTTTAAACTCAGAAAATAAAGATTAAAGTATTCCAGAAGACCGTTTCATAATAATATTTGGATTATCAATATATTTTTATAAATTGAAAAAATTACTTGTTCTTTTAATCTTATAAAATTTTAACTGCTAACCTTAACTAATATAACTAAATATTAATATATTTTGAGAATAACTTGTATATGAATGAGATAATTATCAACAAGCGTGATTGGGCGATATCTGATGTATAACCAAGAACCAAAGATTCCAATGACCCTTATAACCGATTTGATAAATCAAGGTCAGTTTTTAGAAACTTTAGAGATGATGATGAAGAGCTTCTAAGAAAGATTTTTGAATTAGATTTCTGGGATTGTAAGAAAAATTTCCTTAAAATATAGTATATTTTTCCTATTTATTATTGGTTTTTATGCCTTTTAATTCATTGAAACATTACTGAGACCATAAGTGAAAATAAATACATAAAATTTTGTTTAAATTACTAAAAATAAAATATGAAAACTAATAACTTTCAAACAATTTACTCTATAAAGTTATGTGACCCATTTTCTCTTATTCAAAGATAGCGAGAATTATAAAAAACAACGAAGAAGAATTACAAAATGTGAAGGAATTATTTTGGAGTAATTATATCAGACTAAGAAACATTTACCTGACCTTGATATTAAATTCTGAATACCCAATCATTACTTGGAATGATTTTACAATTTTCTGTAACAAATGTAAAGTAGTAGACAAGAACATTAGTTTATCGATTATTGACACAATTTATATTGCAACTAATGTCTCCTTGAATAACAACTAAAATGCTGACAGAGATTTGAGCAGATATGAATTTTTGGAAATATTACTGAGATTAGCAAATGAAAAATATAAAAAGTCTGGGCAGGTAACAACATACACACAGGCACTACAAAGATTTTTGGATGAAAATTTATATCCAAACATTGAAGAGACAAACTCCTAGATTTTCAGAGATACACAACTCTATACATTCTATGTTAATGAGCTTTTAGTAAGAAATGAACCTGGCTTAAGAAAGATTTTTGGAATGTTCATACATGGATAGAAGAGGTTCATTAATTTCAAAGATGCTATTGAACTAATAAATACTAAAGCAGAATTAAGGTTCTTGGATAGGCAGGTGATCAAGCAGTTTGGACTTTCTAAAATGTCACATGTGGACGCCTTAAAAGATCCATCTTTTCCAAATAGAATGAGTTTTACTGAATTTCTAGAGTTTTTAGGCAGAATTGCTTTTGAAATATTCAAAGATCATGAAGGCATGTAAAATGAACCTCTGCATTTGAAATATGATGCGCTGCTTACTAAGCTATTTAAGATAGTTAGATATTAGAAATGCTTCACTTTCTTAGAATATCAAAAGTAAAATGTAGTTTATGAAGTAATATTGAATCCTTAGCTTGCCTTGACAGGAGGCATGGATAGATAATTATCTGCAGATAAATTTGATGGCGAAAGATAGAGTGATGGAATCAGCATTCCTAGTGCAAGAATGAATAACTATTGATTTAATTTTATCTGAATAATCAAGCTTTAATTTCATTTATCATCATGAATCATGATATCAGAGCGAAAAACTCAATCATTAATTATATGACTAACCACAGAGGAGAAATCTGTTCTTTGAGCTGGTCTGTAAATCAATCACATGAGCTTATGCAGACTTCAGATCCCTCAAACGTATACCTAGCATCTGGCAGCAACTAAGACCATTCGCTAGGTATATGGAGATTAAGTGACCTAGCTTATGCACCAGCTGAAGAATCACCATGGATATTCGAGACGGATATATTCTAAGGGCCTGTTAAAGCATTGGCATGGTCGCCTAATCATGAAGGACTTCTGGCAACTGGAGGAGGTATGGGTGATGATATCATCCGTATTTGGGATTTCAAAAAAAGCATGGAAGTTTAACACACAATCAGATGCAATTCTCACATTACCTCGTTAGGTTGGAGAAAATCTAAGGCCAAATCAAACAAGCAATAACTTTTAGAGGATTTGAGTTTAGGTTTTTGTGAAGAGCTGATATCTACACATGGCTAGCCAGATTGTGAATTGAAACTTTGGCAAATAAACAAGTATGTGTGTTAAAGTGATGCTACTTTAGATCACCTTAAAATCAAGCCCTCAAGTAAGAGATAGAAACCAATGAAATACTGGTTCACAAAAGTTAAATAATGGGATGACCATTAAGGACAGATTTTAGGATCAACTATAAGCCCTGATGGCTAATATGTTGGTACTGTAAGCTCAGACGAGACATTGAGAGTTTGGAAAATGTTTGAACGATTTTAAGATTTAGAATTGGAAGAAACAAAACAGGAGACAGGTATGTCAGAAGCTGTTTCTCAAATAAAGAAGCAAAATTCTAAAAAGATGTTTGAAAGACAAGATGCTATTTTGTTAGAGAGAAGCCTAAACTAAGCCTAAGATACGTTTAAAGTGCACTCGACTATAGACCTTAAGGAAGAAATTCACGAAGTCAAAAGTATGTTTAACAATGAAGGACTTTCACAAAACTCTGTCAGATGATGACAATTTTTCAATCTATTTTAATTTAATTAATTTTAATGTTCTTTTGATCATCGTTACTATTTAAATATTTTTCTAAATCAAATTTAAAAACTATTTGTTTAATTTAAATGAACTTTTCGAATAACTAAACACAGCAACAACATAATCCTTTCAAGTTTGTTTTTAAGTAATCTGAGGCTAAGAATCAGTCGAAGTAGCAATTCACATAAAAGCAACAGTAGTAATTGCCAAATACTAATGGGAGCAAATATTTTTATTTAGTACACAATAATATTCATATAAATTTGAAAAGCCTATAATAAGCTTTTTATTCTAGAATTCATAATAAAATAGATCAATATTATTCAAGAATAATTTTCAAGATAATTTCTTTGAATTAGATTATAAATAAAAATAATATATCATTCTAAATCTTAAGGTTATGCTAAGTCTATTATATTTTAAAAATTTGAATTATAATAACTAAATTTTATTTTTAGATAGAGGAAAAATATGATGATGATGATTTTTAGCAAATTAAGGAAGACTTTATATTATAGCCGATATTCACAAAATTAAATCATTCTAGAAAAAAAATGCCTAACCACATGTTTACCCTGTAGTTAGAATCGAGGATAAATATTATTGTATTAAACTTTGATAACATTTTATATAGTTTTTTATTTTTCAAAATAAAAAAATGTCTAAATTACAACCCAAAATCCTTTCTAACTCAAAAGGTATGATCAGGAAATAATTTATTTTTGTAGTGAATCAAATAAGAATGATGAAAATTGGAATCCAAACTCTCATTAGCCCTTAAATTCTTACAAACCAAACATGAGCACCATGAGCTCGGCCAATTCCTGTCAGAGCAAGTACCAAGATTTTTTCTCTCAACAATTCAAGCCATCCCTAGATGATGTGCAAGATGATGCAATAAGATCAAAGAATCTAAAAACTTATGGCTAAAATGTTGAAATGGAGGACCTTTCAAATTGTGATGGTGAATTTCTACAGCTTAGAGAAAATGATGCGGCTGACAAGTAAAAGTTAGGTATTCAAAACTTTTTCAATGCAAGCAAGTCTCAATCAGTTATGACTAACTCTCTCAATTAAAATGGCTTACAAACGCAAAATGGTCATGCTGACAGATTTATTCCGGTAAGAAATAATTAAGATTAAGATACTCATCTTCAAGATTTACTCATGGACATTTCAGCTGATAGTTCTCATATTAAGAATAAATTCGATGGATCATCTACATCTCCAATAGACTATCATCAATTAAGATTGAAACTGTATTCATAATTATAAAGAAATTGATTTTTTTAATTTTGCAATAGAAAACTTTACAATCTCAGGAAACCACTCATTTCAAAGCATTACTTGCAAATTAACTAGTTCAGAATAAATCTAAAAATTAGAAAGTACACAATTATCACCATTCATTAAGTTAGTCCAATCTTCTCTCTGATGCAAATCAAGATATTCTCATGCAACTACAGAAACAATCCATTTTACCAAAGAAGCTTTTGACTTTCAAGAAATCCTAAACAAAGATGTCTTGTGACATGCAGGATGAAGATGGCAGACTGATTTCAGATGATCATAACTTCCAATCTCAACTTCTAGTGACCAAAAGAGCCTTTTCATATCAAGCTACCTAAGACTTTAACTCAACTCAAAATCCAGCTTTGCTGTAATAAGATGCACAGAATTAGAAATTCAAGCAAAGGAAAAGAGCATTCCCTCTACCTTCATCACCTATGAAGATCTTTGCTGCTCCAGACATAGTTTCAGATTTAAACTTAAATCTGATTGATTGGGCTCCTCAGTCTAACCCCTATGCTGAAAACTCAAAGTTCGCTTTATGTCTCTATGATGACATTTATCTAGTCGACCTCAAGGGAAGCAAGCATAAAGTTATGTTATCTTTGAAGAAGTAAAACTAGACTGATGGTGATGAGGATCATTACATAAGCAGTGTCAACTTTGATAGAAGTGGAGAAGCCATAGCAGTAGGAACTTCACACCACCTTATATAAATTTATGATGTAGAGAGAGGCATGTAAGTAAGAAACATTTACGCTCATGGTGCTAGAGTTTCATCTATAAGTTGGAATAGAAGTGTTCTGGCCCCTTATTTGATAACTAGCGGTGGATAAGATGCCATCATCATGAATTATTTTAAGATTTTCATAAATGAAAAGTAAGTTATAGATTTCTCAACCTGATCAAAGCAAGGCAAGAACTGAAATCTCAAAACCTTCCAACTTATTTGCACTTAAAGAAGAAGAGGACGAGGATGATGACTCAGCAGAAAGTATGGATTCTGATGACCTTGGAGATTAAGTAGAAGATCACGGGTCACACAATGATATGCTCATGCTTTAGCAGCAATTTAAATTTCTGCCATTATTAATATCAATTGATGTTTTAAGAGTAACAGTAACAGCCACCATAAAAGGAAAAAGCATCCTTATTTGGAGGTCTTTTCTCAGGTAGTTTATTCAAAAAGTCTGAGCCTTAACAGCAGCAACAACAAAGGTCAACTGGATTCTTTGGCGGCAAAAACGCACAACCTTCCTCAAGTCTTTTTGGAAAATAAATGCCCCAATAACAATAAATGCAAAATAGTATGAACGCTTTTGGTGCTTATTGTAAGAATACATTTGATTTGGGAAATTAAATTAAATAATAATTAATAATTTAAAATAATAAAATAGTGGCAGTTAACTTTCTGGACCCTGACAATATGGTCCTTGTTCGATAAAGAATTTGAAATAAGCTGGACTTAACAATTGTCGTAAGCCCTCTATCGCATCCTTGTAGCGAGATATACCGATTTTAATTTGAGCATTAGAATCAACTATATAACTCAAATTAAAATCGATATATCTCCATTTAAGGATGCGATAGAGAGGTAACGACAATTGTAAAATCCAGCTGTTTGAATTCTCTTTCGAACAAGGATCAAATTGTCAGGGTTTCAAGAAAGTTGACTGCCACTATTTTATTATTTTAAATTATTAATTATAATTAATTTAATTTCCCAAATAAAATATATTCTTACAATAATAATAGCCATACTAAATGTAACATATGGCCTAAATGTAACCTCAACCCTAAAACATGTTTGGTGCAAGCAATATTTCGCCACCTCAATACAATTTTGGCAATAACTAACTAAATATGAATTAAAACGTCCAAAATTTCAATGATAACAACTTTGGCTTACCACTTGGCCAACAAATGTAGCCTTAGTAGAAATTGAAGAAAGAAAAGCGAAGAAAATACAAGCAAGAAGTTGATACAAACGTTTTCAAGATATCTATGGAATGTCTTAAAGATCAAGGAGAATTGGCTACTGGAGATCCAGTCTTTTGTGGAAGTTGTCAAGCTGTACTGAATAGAGTAAATGTAACATTTTAATTTTAATTATGAATAAGCACAGTAAGATTGAGGATGTTAAACAAAACGAAGAGCAAATTTGGACCTGCGAATTTTGCAATGCCAAGAATAAGGTTTAACTCGAACCCGAAGAAATACCTCAAACTGAAGCAGTTAACTATATGATAGAGGCTGCAGCCTAGGTTTACGACAAGAAAAACGAAGGAACAGTTGCTAAAGATATTACCGTCATCTTTTGCATTGATATATCAGGAAGTATGTGCGTTTCATTGCCAGTCCAAGGACATCATTAACTCAGAGGAGATAGAATAAAGGGACTTAAAGACGAGTTGATGAAGTTTGGAGATGGCTCAGATTAGAGACTTCAGGGGGATCATAACACTACTTATGTCTCGAGATTACAATGCGTTCAATCCGCAATTGAGAAACAGATAGAAGACATGAAAATTCATTATCCAGAGAGGAAAATTGGACTCGTCACTTTCAATATTATAAATTTTAAATAATTTTGATTTGAAAAACTTATTTTATTTTAATTAAAATTTTCAAAGTCAATTAATATTATGATTTTTTGGCATAAATTTTATTACATTCTTATTTTAGATAATTATTTAAAAAATAGAACTTCATTATCTTTACTTATTTTATAAGTCATATTCGTTATATCAATAATGAAGTAACTCAAAATCAATTATTTTCTTATGAATAAAGAATTTCGAAAAAATTGAATTGATTCCATAAATCTAAAACCGACCAAAAAGCAATTAATTTCATTTTATTTAGTATAAAAGCCTAGATTAATTCAAGATTGTTAATTATTAATCTGACTAAGATAATACTTTAAATAAGGCAACAAATATAAATCCACAAAGATGCAGAGAGCAAGTAACAAAGCTTATGTTTCAAAGAGACTCATAACCAAGTATAAAGAACAAAAGAACCAATCAGTTCCATTATAAGAAGATGAAATGATTTAACCCAGCAGTGATTTGGCATTAAAGATGGAGATTGATGATGGACAACAAATTCAACCTTCAATGCTTTCTCAATCTTATCATTAAAAAATAAAAATTAATTTCAAGGTATTTTAAATGAAGTAACTGTTATTGGAGATGGAATGCAAATACCTTAAACTATTGCAGGTGATAAGCTGTACAATTTTGACTACTTGTTGCAAAACGGCATCGAATCTCAAAAGCTTTATCTTAACAAGCCAATCAAGGAAACCAAATCCAAGCTAGAGCAAAAATTACTCTCTTTGGAAGAAGGTGGCCCAACCGCCCTAGGACCTGCTGTCCTCACTGCTATTGCCATGGCCTCCGAGGGAGCACCAGGCTCTTCTGTTATTTTATGTACTGATGGTCTCGCAAATGTAGGACTGGGAAATTTCGATGAAGTTTTCACAGAAGAAGAAAACTAGAAAGTCGACGAGATTTATGAAAGAATGGGTTAATATGCCAAGAGTAAGGGGTTGACAGTGAATATCGTAAGTATTGAAGGAGAAGAGTGCAATATTGATACTATTTCTAAAATTTCAGAGATCACTGGTGGTGAAGTGCAAAGAGTTAAGCCAGCTGACTTGATTGAAAACTTCTCAAATATTTTGAGTCTACCAGTACTTGCTACTAATGTCTAACTTAAAGTTAATTAAATTTAGATCATTAGTTAATATAATAAATTTTCATTTTAAATCTCGGATATATTTAAAAAAGACTTTTGTAGCTCATTTGCATTTTATTGATAAAACCTATAATTTATAAAATTTTAATTTGTTAGCTGATTGTTAAAATAATTATTCAACAGAAGATTGAATCCATATTTTCATTTGCTTTCAATATTTATTTGATTTAATAAAAATAAAGATGTTATTTTTACAAAAAATTAACTTAAAAAGTCTGGATAACTTTTTTTTTAGCAAAAAAGAGCAATTTAAATAGGATTTAGTTTACATTAATTAATTTTTTACTTTTATAAAAGTAGTATAGCTTTGTCAATATCATTTTTTTCTTACTTAAAGTAAAGATCCACAAAGGTCTCTAATTCAGAAACGAAGATCCATAAAATCTCTCCGGTGACAAGACTATCTTAGGAAGAGATTTAGGAAATGTTAACGAGTAGACCGAAGTCACTTTCGAATATAAACTGAAAAAGCTTAAAGACTTGCTTGAAATGAAGGACATTGACTTGGAATTAATAAAAAATTTCCCTTTCTAAGCTCAAATTACTTATACTACTCTCGATGGTGCAAGATGTGTTAGAGTTATAACAAACCTTGTGGAAATTTCAGACGATAAAGAAGAGCTTCAAAAGGATGCAGACTTTGATATCTTAGGAGTTAATGCCATTTAATAAACAGCCAAAATGGCTAGACAAGGCAACGTGGTTTAAGCTCAAGTTAATGCTAAAGCTTGGAGCAGACATCTTGAGAGGAATGTTACTGACCATCACTAAGTTGAGCAGCTTCAAAATTTCAGAGGTAATGTGAATGAAATGTACGGACATATGAATCAATAGAGATAAAAGACACAATAGTAGATGCTACAGCCATAATTTCTATAGTATTAACATAAAATAGTGTTAAATTTATGTTGGGAGCACCAAGTAATATCAAAAGTGCTTAAATGAACTCAGTAAAGCCTAGGTATGACGATTCTACTAGTCATTCTATATTCAGTGGTTCTAGAATGAACACTCAAGCCCTTCAAAAAAAGAAAAAGTGAAGAATCTAAAGAAGAACTAATTTTTTAATTCTAATATATTAATATTTTTATCAAAAGTTGAAAAATAATCATCTACCTATAATTAAAAATCCTTTAACCTTATTATTAAGATAAAGAAAAAAAACAAAATCTCACTAAATATATGAAATTCATCTAATAACCTTTCTTATTATATATATAAAAACTATTGAGATTTTATTTTATATTATTAAAGTTACCATTTAGAAATGAAACAAGCAGTAAATAATATTATTTTTATATATTTAAATGAGATGTTCATTCCATCTTCCTTATTTGAAAAATATGATAGATGCATGCATAGGAAACTTCTTGACTCTTATTCCCCACTTGAAATATTTTTAATTAATGATTCCGTATTTACTTATAAATGTGCCGTCAAGTAAACAATTTGTTATTTTACAATAACCAAAAGCAAAATTGGCAATTAAATCAAAGTCAATATAAAAAGCTGCCCCAAAGAAAGTTATCTCTGATGATGATGAAAAATATGGAGAATATCTAGAGTATATATCAGATGATCTTAAAAGCGCACGTGATATCAGTTATGTAAAAGAACAACGAGTAATTATACCTAATAACTATATCAAAAATAACATGGAGGAAGAAAAGAAGTCATATGAACCTTAAAACTAAGTCGGTGTGAAAGAGGAAGTAAAAAGGGAAGTAATCCTTCAACCTAAAATAGTAGAAGAGGAGAAAGAATCAAAATAAAAAGAAACTCCAAAAAAGAAAGCTACAACAAGTGGTGTTAAGAAATCAGCAGTAAGAAGTGGACTTATTATAGTATAATTTTTTTTAATTAATAAAGTGGATCCAAGGCTCCATCAATTATAAAATAAGCAGTGAGCAAACCTTCCAAACAATTAGAAGAAAAAAAATCAAAAGCTATTTTAAAGATTTTAAAGCATTTTGAGAAAAAGCGATATAAATGTTAAGTAGATTCAAATGTACTGCAGGCACAGTTAAATTGCATATTAGACACTTGTCCTCAAACATCTGTTTAAGAAAAATATATTATTTCTTATGTTTAGCCTATATATTGCAAGAATTGTCATGCGATACTGAATTATCTTAGTACAGTAGACATTTAAAGAAACTGGAAATGTGAATTTTGTTTCAATTCTTAAAATATAGAGGATGCTTAAAAACTTTACATTCCTTCAACAAGTCATATGAATTATCTCCTTGAGCAAAACCTAAACCAAGATCCTTAAGATTTGGAATAGCCAGAGGAATATCATTTTAAGTCAATAGCAGACGATATAGCAATCATTTATCTTCTAGATATTTCAAGAAGCATGAATCATTTTTAAAAGGATAAAAATGGAAAAAGTGTGGGAATGAGTAGACTTATGTCTGCAAAAGAGACGATCATACATTAAATGAAAGATATGTGCGAAAAATATCCACACAGAAAAGTTGGATTGATAGTGTTTTCAACAGGAATTTAGATTCACGGAGATGGCACCTAGGAAGCTTATGAAGTAGACAAAACAATTATTAATGATTATGAAAAGCTGGTTGAGGTAGGCAAGACCTCGGGTCACTTGCTTTAAATATCAATTAAAGATTCATTTGAGATTTTGAGTGAAAAAATTCAATAGATTAAGACCGATAACGCCACTGCCCTTGGGTCTGGAATGACCACTGCTATTTCTTTAGCTACTTTATTCAAACCTGGATCTCAAGTGATAGTTTGTACAGATGGCTTGTGTAATGGTGGGCTTGGTAATCTCAAGAATTTTCAAAATGGATTTGAGGAAACTTAGTAATTCTACTAAAAAATTGGAATATTAGCTCGGGATAATGCTGTCACAGTACATCTGGTAACTATTATAGGTGAAGAGTGTAGAATTGATGCCATTTAAAAAACATGTGAAGTATCAGGCGGTTAAATCGAAAGAGTAGACCCTAATAATATGAGAGAAAATTTTGAGGATTTCTTGTCTTAAAATGTTATAGCAACATAAGTTGACCTAACTCTCTAGATATCGTATCTCTTGAAGTTAAAGAATGTTAAAATGTTTGATTTGCACACTAGAGAACAAAGGATTATTAAATATTTAGGAAATATTACTGAGGATGTCTCTCTAACATTAGAATATAGTCTTGAAGATATTATAACGAGTTAATTAAAAAATTAATATGTGAAAATTTTTATAAGTAGATTATTGAGCTTTATAAGATTGATCTGAGATAAGTGGATTATTTCCCAGTTTAAATCTAAATAGCTTTTACAGGAATGAATGGCAGTAAAAATTTAAGAGTTATTAATGAGAAAATTGTTATATCTCAATTGTCTAAAAACGAATTACTTTTAAGTGCAGACTATGATTTGCTCTGTCTTAATGCAATTTAGACTAGTGCTAATCTTTGCAAATTAGGAAACGATTAATTTAAATAAGCTCTTGTTTATATGAAAGCTTAGTACCATACTTTGAAAGCTATAGCAGACCAAAATCCATACAGTATATATAAATATTATTATAAATTTCCATTTTAATCCATAATAAGAAGAGACATTTAAGAACTTCGAAACCAATATTACAAGTTTCTATAAAGTTGTACAAAGTTAAATGGAGAAATAGATTGGATAAACAATTGCCAGAATGAATGATGAAATTACACAGAAAGTTTATGCTGGATCTAAGTTCTCGAAATCTAAAATGATGAAGAAATAGGCAGGGAAAGATGTTTATATTTTCTGATAATCTCATTTTATTAATGTTTAAAACTAATATTTTACTTATTATTATAGGAATTCATTTGAATAGGAAAATATATTATAATTAAATAATAGATTAATTAAATTATTGGCAGTTAAATTTCTGGAAACTTAGACAATATGGTACTTATCCGATAGAGAATTTAAAATTAGCTGGACTTTACTAGTGGCAGGAATATTTTATCGCATCACTGGAGAGAGAGATAAATTTTTGAATCTAAATTTAACTAAACAAATTACCCAAAATAAAAATCAAGCTATCTCTCCAAGGATGAGATAAAATTGTACTCCACTAGTAAAGTCCAGCTAATTTTAAATTCTCTATCGGATAAGTACCATATTGTCTAAGTTTCCAGAAATTTAACTGCCAATAATTTAATTAATCTATTATTTAATTATAATATATTTTCCTATTCAAATGAATTCCTACAATATTATTCTCATTAACATAAGATTTATTTATTGCTAAATTTAATATAAAACATTATTTTGTTTTTTATTATAGAACTTCAAAGAATAAATGAAAAATGATTAATTAGTTTTATATTTAAATGGCTGAACACTCTTATTTAATCAAGGATAAAACATACCTCTAAAATCCAGATTTTATTTCAAATAATTCAACTTAAAAGCTTATTCAAATTTAAAAATCTTAAGAAACTTTGAAAAAATGGCATAATAATGCAGTTGCCCCACATCATAGCAAAATCCTTGGAATTTAATATGAGAAACATTTCTTAAGTATGCAGAGATCTTTGAGATTTTATGATAAGAATGTTTATATACTCAATCGATAAGCGCTCAAAATATAACATTGGTTTTTCAAGAAAATTTCATAATAAACTATAAAAGTTGGATAGGGTAACTAGGATGCACAAAATGCATTAAATGAGGAAATCAAAAAAGTACAAGAAAAATTAAATGAGTTGCAGATATAAGAATAAAGATAGAGATAAGAACAGTAATAAAGTGTTATTTAGGTGAGAAAGAAGTCTCCTTATAAGCACCAACATTAAATAAAACATAAATAACATTAATAAATCTTGTATTTTTACTATAAATAAGTAATCTTAAAAACAATGTTTATGTATGCTTTTATTCTCATTAGCATTCCCCAGATAAAGTTTTATCAATAGAGAGAGTTGAGCAAATTCTTACACCAAATTCCATTATAAATCCATCTCAAATTCATTATTCGACATAAAAACTCTAAAACCTCTAAGCTTAATAAACTGAATAAGAAAGTAGTCAAAATACACCCTAGTAAGCTAAGGGATAACCTATCGAGGTAAAATCGCAATCAATTTTTAAAGACATAAGAGCAACCAATATGCCTAAAAAGAATGAGAAAGACTCAGTCAGATTCGTAATAAACTCTAATCATTAATCCCTTAGCAGTTTTGTCAGAAATGAGATTACTCCGAGTATTAATTTAGTTAATAGAGAGTAATAGCAAAATGCAAATGCCTAAAATCACAATACAGGTATAAAACCATATCAAAGCATGCAATAATTGTCTAGTGTTAACAGCAATCTTATAAATTACAGGTCGTCATTTGATGAAACAAATATCTAAAGCATTTTGAAAAAGGTTGGCAATCATAATGAATCTTTGAGGCAGAGTTACATTCAGCCTTATATAAAAGAGGATTTTAAGTAAAAAGTAGCAACTAATAAAATTGAAAAACTCATGCAAACCACTTCAGACTTAGATAATTTAAAGAAAATTATAATCGATTCATAAATTTCTAAAGATAAATCCATGACAACTGAAATATTAAATCATTAATAATTAGAAAATTAAGACACAGATATTTAAACTAAGGATATTTAAATAGTACCAAGAAATACATTCAATAGTGTTGGAAACTTTTCAACTTAGCAAAGTAAAATATCGATAAAGAAAAGTGGCATAAAGATATCTGCAAATATGATTAAAGGTCCTTCAAGAAATATAAATGGTAGATTATTTTCGAGTGAATCAAGTCCTGATTTAAAATCAAGAGGAAATAACAGTTAGAAGAGAAATATAAACTCATAAATATAGTCTCTCACAAATCTTCATAATTAATAAGATGGCTAAAAGAAAGTAGAGGCAATAATTGACTAGTATAAAAATGGAGCACCATCATCCAACATTAAATGTAATTCAGAGAGAAAAAGAATTAATATTTCACAAGACCGACAGAAAAATATGTCTAAATCTAGAAATAATGCTGATTAATAAACTCCATTGCAATAGAAAAAGAGTAAAAATGAAGCAGTAGTTTCAAAAACATAGTGCAACTAGGCATCTACAGTCAAAGAGAACTCAAAATGGAATACTAGTTCAAGGATTTATTAAGAGACATAATCAATCAAAGCTAAATATGGCTCAAGAAACAATTCAAATGAAAAACATTTAAGAACAGGGAGCTTAAGCAATAGGTCTCCTACTGGTCAAAATGACAAAAAGACAGCTTCATTTAATGTCAAAGGAATGATTTTCAAATTATTTTTAATTGACTAAGAGCAGTACAATTACTAATTTAAAGTCAAACAACAAATAAGATTCAAGTAGAAACCAAGCAACAACATCTGTAGATTTTTCTAAAACCTAAGAGAGAAACAGAACTACCAGATAGAGTTTTGATTCATAAACCTCTTTAAGAGTGATATAGTAGTACACACAACCAAGACAATCATAAGATGAAAGAAAATCAAGTTCAAGTATTATAGAATTTGAGCATGAACAAGAAGAGAAAGGATGCTTAGTTGCTTAAGAAATTACTATTGTACCCAAACCAATGTCTAAACCTTACATTAACCCAATTTGGACTGTTAATTCAGTAATTAAAGAAGAACTTATTGAGTTCAGTCAGAGCTAGCAAAAGGAAGACGAGTCAGATATCCAGCTTAGACATGCTATAAATATATAGTAAGATGTAAAAGACGAAGTTAGAATAAATATGAAGTTTGAAGAATCAGTATTTAACAAACCACAGGAATTGTAGGATATACTTCTACTAAGAGATTAAGAAGATTCGAGAGTAGAAGACCCCAAAGATATTTTCAATGAATCGATGAAAAGTAGCTAGCATATTTTGCATCCGAATGATTCTCCTCCTAGAAATTAGTCACCCTCCATGTCAGGAGGCATGAAATATATTGAGTCTCCTTCTATTGAATCAAACTCAAACTTCTCTATGCATTTAACTGATCTTGACAGGACACCAGTCTAGTAGTAATATCAAAATGCTATAGAATAGGTTAGTAAACACTAAATGTTATTCTAAAATGAGCTTGCATCTGATTCTGTACAAAAGAACGAGGAGGTTGAAAAGATATTAGGGCCTATAAATAAACTTCTTGAGCGTTATAATTTCTCACCTCCTACTTCTGATGTAAAACCCTTTCACTGATTTATAAAATTTTGCTAATTTAAATACTAAAGTAATAATTAATTGAAATAAGATCAATATTTGCAAACATTAAATTTTAGTGGTGGAGATATTTTTAAATACCAAAATTAAAGATTTAAACAATCTTAAATTTCTCTTATTCTCTTTAAGTAAATTGTTTAAATAATAAAATCACATGATGCTAATTTTTTGAAAACCAATGCTTCTTAGTTATATAAAATATTCCTTAGTTAATTTTCCTTGAAATAATTGTTTAAAATATTATTTAATTTAGCTTTAAAACCAGCTCCAAAAAAGAAAAATGAATACAAGAGATCAACTATCTTACACAATAATCAAGCCTATTCAGACAATAAATTATAGCGAAATCCCTCTTAGGATTAGACTTCAGATATAAAAAACAGTAGTTAAGTTAAGCTAGAGAATTAATCGAGTGCCAGTAAAAGCGTATATAGGTCTGCTACTTAAACTGTCAAAAATTTGTTCTAATCTGGTGCTATATCCATTAAAATGTCTCCTTAAAAACAGCAAACACATTAAAGAATTATTGAAATCAAAAATCTAGATGATTCAAGTGACGAAGGGAAGAGTAGCAATTTAAACCCATAAGGAAGAAATAAAATAAGTTAAGCAGTATAATTAAATTGATTAAAATATTATATCGACTCTTTAAACTATTATTATTCAAGATATAAATTCATTTATCTCGCTCTCTTTAATTTATTTCAAGAACTAATTCCCTATTTTCATTTATGATTTTATTTATTTTTTTTCATATCATGAATCTAAAGTTGATAATTCTCCATTTACAATATAACTCTAATATAATCATCTGGGGTTTAGATGATGAACTTGAAGGCAAGAAACTTGTCTATAAATTCAATTCTTGACCAACTTCTTAACCTATATTATTTAGATTTTTTTAATTTATAATTAATTACGGAATTACTCTTAATTTAATTATAAAGCTTTTTTAAATAATTAAAATTTATAAATCCTTACTTAACTTATTAATGAAAGCAAATACCAGTTCCTTGATAAAAGAGATAAATGCTTATAAAACTATAGAGTTATAATAAAAACCAGAGCTCCCTCAAGACGAATACCTCCTGAAACCCCTTAACAGCCACAAAGAAGAAATCGTTAAGACTGGTAACATGTTAAATAGTGGTTAAACCCTCAAACCCAATTAGTTGTAAACAATCAGTCCATAATAACAGAATTCTTTTGATTCGAGGTTGGGAGGAGAATCTAGAAACTAAACTATACAAGTCTCTAAAATAGAAGCAATGACAAAAAGAGAAAATAATTTTACTACACTTAATCGCACAGAGTATCAAGACAATTCCTTCAAAATGAACAATTTAATGACAAAAACTGCTTTCAAAGTATAAGAAACCACTTCTCGTAACATCACAGATCTAAAAAATGCAACAGCTGCTACTTAAATGATGCAACAAGAAATGAATAACGAAACATAAAAATCTAGTTTTCACAAGTTAAATTTACTGCCTAAACTGCATTAGACAATTTAAGGGAAACAATCATTTTCAGTAGGGAGGAAAAGATTCTCGCATAATCCTAATAGGACAAACATAAATAATTAGACTATGTATGATGACTACTAATCTGAGAGCTATATGAGTTAAGGGTTAGGAGTGAGATAAGTTAGATCACTAAATGGAATTGATAATAGTTTTGAAAATGTAACTGAATAAATTTAGTAAGCTTTGGAAGCACTTAATAATTTTGGGGTTTAGTATCAATCATTACAATTCATCCAGAGTTATATTAATTAGATTTTGTTTCACTTAACCTTGATCAAAACAAGAAAACTATAGAAAAGGAAGACATAGGGAGATTAGCAAACTACATCGGTGTATAAATATCTCCATTCTAAATGTACGAGTCTCTATTTTTTGCAAGATAATCCTCGCAAGACTAGCATAAATTTTAAGTAAATCTGTTGGTCTCTTGGTTCTGCAGGCATCTACCGATTCTAAGGCCAAGTAATGTGAATATGAATAAGAATGGGTTAAATCAAACAAAAAGGATTTTAATTAATGAGTAATGAATTATTGATATTCTGTAATTTTACATCATTAATTCAATTGAAACAAGCAGCAAAGACTTCGAAGAATTCGGGCGTTAGACAACCAAACGAAATATTAATTAAACAATTAAAGAAAGAGTAGAGCAGCAATACAGATCAACTGGAAGGAATTATTATAAATCCAAGAAAAAAGTATATATTATATTCTTTAATTCAAATTTTTTACCAATCTGTTTTCCTGAACTAATATTTAGGATATTATTTAATTATAATTCAATCCTTATGCGTCAATATACCAAAACAATAACATAAATTTGCAGTCTCGAACAATCTACGCTGACCTGGACTTCAAATCATAGGTGCACACTACAGTTAAACTTCTATCGAATTTACCTTTATTAAGAAAAACAGTGCAGTCTAAGATGCTTAAATGGCACAATGAAAGAGAGGAGGATGCTGCTTAAGCTTGTATTTTTTTATTAAAATAAGCAACAATATTGAAATTTATAAGCAGCCTATTTTTGTTAAGCAGGAGTAATAGGAGCATAGAAAGCTCGAGAAGACATCAAGCATTTCTACAAAAAGAAAGAACTTACATATAAATTTATAGATATATTCTGATTTTATCTCTCAAAGTTAATTGGCTTCATTTCATATCTTTAAACGTACATTTTATTTAATTCAGTATATTATTTTTTAGATTTAACTTGAGTAAGAAGCGATGTTGAAGAAATTCCTAGAAAATGAGCCAAACGCATGTCATGCAAGTAATTTATATCGATTATTGACTAAAAGATGGACTGAAGAGCCAAACGCTTATAAAATATGCAGTAAAATATCTCCCAAAAAAGAGAAAAGAATAAAAGAAATTCTACTTGAAAATAGATATAATTGAAACATTATTAATATTATTATTTGTGCTTATTAAATCTATAAAAATATAAGGAAAATATATAATCTATCAATGAAATTGGAATGAAATAAAAGAAATGATGGGAATTTTTTATTTCAAAATATGTCTATTTTCTCACATATTTAGCCGGTCAAATTAATTGTTTAAATTTTTCATTTGATAGTTCTATTATGTGTTTTAGCTTTGTCTTTAGTAATTTTTATTTTACTGGTTATTCTAGTTTTGCTGACCATAATTTGGCTCCTACTGATATTATTATTATTATCTCTATTAGTGTTATTGTAAATCCTAACTTTGCTATTGATAATTATTTTAGTTTCTATTGCTATATGGGTTTTGTTGATGTTAGTATCTCTATTAATAATGATTGTTGTAAAATGCATCTTTATGTGAGTATGTAGCTTAATTGTTATATTATTCAGGATTTGAGTAGTTTTGAGTGTTTTGAGTCTAGAATTTCTATTGCTAATTATAAGGCTATCTATTATAGTAATCCCTGTCATTTTGTTAATGTGATTACTATTGTTAATAACTCTGAGGATTCTAGTAATTTTGCTAATTCTGTCTTTATTGATATTATTGCTTTTATTGCATGAGCAATTCTTCTTGTTTTTATAGTTCTTCAAACTTATCTAGCTCTTATTCTTTCTTCTAAAGTTTACTGTATTAATGGGAAATTAATTTTATATAAATTTATTAATTAATATATTAAACTATAGTGCTCAGCTTCCTCCTTAATATTCTGAATTATTTCTATATTTTGGCTTTACTTCTTCCTGATATTTGACTCCTGTTCTCTAATCTTATCCAATAGTTAATTCTGCATGTTAAATAGCTTGACTATTAATTGATACTACAGCTCTTTAGGATTGGTTTTATCATCCAAATTTTCTTGGTGTTATTTTTCTGATATTTTCATCATAGCTTTGAATATTTGTTGCTCTTTATACCATTAGTTACAATCATCGATGCTGCAAAGAGCGATCTAGTCAAGTCTAGAACCGGTGTTTTGGGTTTATTTAGTCAGATATTTCTCTATTATGTCTATTTCTTAACCAATCTTACGATATGTATCTTATAAAAATCTGGAATATTAACGAGATTTCAAAGTCACTTAATTAAAACAAAAGTAATAATAACTAAGAATTTTGAATCTTTAATTTTCTCAATAATAGTAAGATGTTCATTATAATAGCCTTATAGTTTTATGACACCTTCTATATCTTAATTTTAGTTTTATTCCTTCACCTTTTATATGTCTTCATCGATGTATTTATAGCATTTTTTCAGGCGCTTTAGATTCTCTTTTGAGATATCTCTTTATATAATCAGAAAGCCTTCTTAGACTAGCCCTTTGTTATCTATTATACCTAATAGTTTCATGTTTTATTCACTCACTACGAAATTTAGATAATTTATATGAGGAAAATATAATAGTTTAAGTTTTTATCTTTTACTTTTTTCAATGAGAAAGAGAGATACTTTAAAGTGTAAAAAGAATTTTTTTTTAAATACTACACTATTAGACGCCTCATTTTATTGGTTAACTTAGGATAGTTTTATAGCGGGTTAATATACTTTCTCCATTTCTTTCAAGAATATACGATCTCTCAATATTTTCTGCTGAAAAATGTTTTATGATAAAATTTAACCAGTGTTTTCTTTGTCAGCCTAATTTTAGCTCTCATCCTCATTCTCGATTATTTCTATTATTCAATTCATAATGAATATCAAAATAGGTTATAATTTAAATAAATTAAAAAGCTATTTCTAAAAATTACTTAAATTAATCAAAAATTTTAATATTAACTACTCCTATTCCCTTTCCTTTCTCATGACTAGTAACAAATCAACTTGAATGATTTAATTGTTGATTTGGCTTTGTAAATTCACGATATCACTTTCAAGTTTAAGCCAAGTGTTCACATTTCTAGAAAGTTTTTCGGAAATTAGTATGCTTGATATTATTCCCAAACGAGACTGATCTTTAACACAGTGTATGCACAGAAGTTTAAAAAGATTTAAATTTAATTAATATTGTTGTAGTATAGAAAACATAGATAAATATGATAAAGTTTTAGAGTATTTTCATCAATGAAATGCAAAGGTAAGTTGTGATACTCGCATCTTCTCAGTTTAGATTTGTTTTTATTGATATTTTCTACTTCTGCTTTTTTGATTTCTATATCCATTTTCGGGGGGGAAGTTTCCTGCCCCAAAATTTTATATGCACCCAAGGGGGGAAGTTTCCTGCCCCCAAAAAGGTAGTTTCCTGCCCCATACATAAAAATATGTAATTTTTATAATTTTCAAAAGAATCTTTATCATCAATTATGATGTAGTTTTTTTTAAATTTAGCTTCAAATATCATTTCTACCTTGATAATCAATTTAAAATTTAATGAAAATTACATTAATTAATAAAAAAAAACACTTATTTTAGCCTTGTCAGTAATATATAATTTGATAAAGAATAATTATGTACCTTGAAAATTATATAATAATAAATGTTGTATAGTACATGGTTATGGTTATTGAAATTGAAATTTATTTGTTTCTATTAAATTTATTGCAAAAAACATAAAATTTAATGTTGGGGGCAGGAAACTATCTTTTGGGGCAGGAAACTTCCCCCCCCATTTTCAATATATTAATATAATAACAACATAATTAGGTTTTTATAGGTTTATGTATAATAAGTTATAGATAAATAATTTTGTTCAATAAGTAAAAATTTCACTATCTAATTAGGCTGAATAAATGGATATAGTAGTTATTAGAATAAAAGTAAAATATGTCTTTTTTTTCATTTCATTTTATTCATGGTAGTTTAAGTGCCTCGATAATATGAGGATGAATCTCATATTTAGCAAGGTAATAACCATCTTTCTCTGAAATAAATGTCCCTGAGTATTCGCTATTTCCTTAATTTTTAATGAAAATAACAGTGTCTTCTTTAAACTCATGAATTTTCTAATCAGGTTTTGTGGGGTATCAAAATATGAATATTATATGATTAGTATTCATATCTAAAAATTATAGTCCCACATATAGGTCTCTCTTATTCCTAATGTATCAAACTAATGGTATTTTGAATGGGATTGAATATAGAGTAGTAATATTGTTCCTTCAACAACACGTATGGATACCTAACAGGGTGATAACCAGGGAGTAAAGTAATTGATTCTGGATACTTGCCAAATCCATTGCCTAAATTCTCACATTCTTTTGATGCTAGATTTATTTTGTGATAAGAAACGAAATATGGATCTTCTTGCATTTGGACTAAAATCAGATCTTTATCTAACTCACAGACGTCTTTAATTATTTTTCCATCTAGATAGCGATCGTATTTTGAAAGTCTATTTCTCTCGAAGTCTATGCCAAATAAGTGCACACCTCCGTTTTTCAAGCCGACTGCATAAAACTTCGATAATTTCAATTACTTCAAGCAAATGATCTAAGTTTCTTATGTCAATTAATAATTATTGAAGAAAAACTTAAAATGATCCAAGTATTTATACAATAAAAAGACTACTTATGTTTGCATTGAAAGTGTTGAAATATTAACTGAAGTTTAAGATTGATTGAGCTCGCTTGCTATAGAATAAACATCAACTTGAGTGAATATTCTTTGCCTTTTATCGTATTCGTAAAGATACAACTTCCCTTGGATTCCTGCAAATAAAAAGTAGGTTTTCTGATTTTGAATTATTACTATAGGCTTTAAGAAGATTTCATTTGGAGTCCAAAACTTTACATACTCCTGGTAAAATTATTAAAATGTCTGCATGTTTATTGTAAAGTTAGAAAATTAGTTAAACTTTAGAGAAAAATTTAAGTTGTCTTTAAATATGTTTTAATGGTTTAATCTTCAATCTAGATTATCCATCCGAAAATTTATAAAAAATCAAATCAAAATGATTATACTGGCAATTAGTACATAGATTTCTCATCGATACTAAAGTTTAAAATTTATCATAAGAATTTAAGTGATTTAGGAAAATTTATTTAATAAAGTTTTAATAAATGTCTTTGACATTTATCTTTCCAAGAGGCTAAAATTTTTAAATAAAAAAAGAATTATGATAAATTTTAATTTAATAGCAGTTGGAAGGACCCCATATAGAAGACGGTTCCTTTGAATAGTTTTTCACTTGTAAAATAAAAATAAATTAGGATTAAAAAAATATTTTGGCAATACTTACCGCTAATATTTTAGGATAAAACACAAGTCAATCTAAAATTCAATGATCAATCCATTAAATTATAAAATTACATGCAAATTAACTGCCTTTTAAGAGTTAATAAACCTGATCTCTAACTGCCTTTATCTTGTAAAGATAAAAAATAACTATTTAGTTCAGCTTTCTTCGCAATAGATCGCTTGAAAAATAAACTTCCATATTTTTATTATGTATTATATCTATTATATTTACCCAAAAATAATCATATACCATCGCTAATAAATAACCTTGGGTATTCAATCCCAGAATCAGTGTTAAATGCCATTACCAAGTAATTAACCACTCTTCCTCAAGTTTATGGTGGTTTAACTATCACTGAACCAAAGGCTAAGTTAGCTCAAATCTTGAACGATATAACTCCAGCTGACCTTACAGGCTTCATTTTCCCATGCACAGGTTCAGAAGCCAACGAAGTCGCAATCAGAAAGTTTAAAGTGATTATTTGTTTATTAGAATTCACAGGAAAGCAAAAGATCTTAACTAGATATAAATCATACCATGGTGGTACAACTGGACCATTGACTGAAAAACAAGGAATCATTTAATTTAATTGATTTCAGAAGACAGTTTGGAGAAGTTGGAGTTAGTGGCTTCGTTAAGTTCTTTGATCTTCAAGCATTCTAATTCCACTGGGGTAAAGGAGAGAAGAATTTCATAATAATTTGATAACGCAAAATTAAATGTGAATCAGTACAAGCGTAAATTGATATTGTTAAATGCGATTAAATATTAGATTTTAATATCAGTGGTCGAGCTCAATAAGTGCATCATCCACTCTATTGAAAGCATCATTAAGTTCTTTCTCATTAATGATAAGTGGTGGAGCTAAATGGAAAACTGGTGGTCTAACCCATGTTTAAATTCCATTATTGAGTAATCTTGCCTTGAACTTGTGAACAGACTCTGGAGCTGGATCACTGAAATTTTTCTGGATAAGTTATCCTTCTTTATCAACTAAGTCAAATGCTCCAAAAAGACCTCTGAGTCTACCTTATCTCAAACCATTATGTTTGCCTAAAAGTTCATTCATTCTCTTTTCCATAACCTTCTCCATTTTCTTAACGTTACCACATACATCCTTATCAAGCATGTATCTGATAACTTCATAAGCGCAGATGACACTTACTGGATGTGCTTAGTAAGTTGTGCCCCAACCTAAAGGATTCTTTCTGAAGAAATCTTGAATATCTTTTCTGAAACCTACAGCTGATAAAGGTAAGAATGATCCACTAAGACCCTTTGCACATGTGAACATGTCTGGCACTATTCCATCATAGGTTTGGAAAGAGAACATCTCTCCAGTTCTTCCTAATCCAACCATAACTTCATCCATGATCAAAAGGATCCCGTACTTATCACAAAGAGCTCTTATACCTTGCATAACTTCAGGTGGATTGATTAACACTCCTGCTGAACCGCAAATAGTCTCAATCATGATTGCTGCGATAGTTCCTGGATTTTCGTTAATGATAACTTCTTCAAGATAAGCTAGGTAGTTTGATATTGAATCCTTCTCTCCTTTACAGGAAAAATTTAGTATTCTTGATTCTGAAATCACCAGTGGCAGTCAAAGCTATTTTATAATCATGTAATCCTGTAAATCTTCTAGCTGATCTGATTGCTAGAAATTCAAATGGCTTTATCCAAGGTTATTGTTAATTGCTTAAGATGAGAAATTTGATATATAGAATGTTGCCAGCATAGTCATATAGATAGATACCTTCACCTCTCTTGAAATCTTTGGCAGCGTTTCTCATTGGGTCAGTAGCTCCCCATGTGAAAACAACATGATCTTCAGTGCTCTTCTTTACCTCTGGTAAAGTCCACTCATGTGATCCATGATTTTTTGCTAATCCTACTGGGTGGTTATCCTTTGGTGTGAATATGTATTAAATGACTAATTATCCAATTCTTTTATAAAATGTTTTTAATTTTACTGAACTTAGGGGGCTCTGGCTTGTTGTGGATGTAATGCTAGTTAAGTTTTGAGAAGCCAAATGCAGGGCTTGGTTGCAAAAGTAGTTATGATACAAGAGAAGAGGGCTTTGATCCTCTAAGAATAGTCTTATGCATGGTATTTTAGGAATAAATTCAAATATTTTAATTATTAAACTAATCAGAGTGGATCTTTTATTTATCTTAAATCTAACACGAATCTTTCTTACTCATTTATCTCTCGATATTTGGGATAAATATACCATATATTTAGTTGTTACATACTCCTCATCCTAATAAATCAGAATGTCTGCATTGTAAATACGCTTGATTTATTCTATTTTCCATCCGATATTGTGTTGACCCCATGCGTTTTGAATCTGTATGCTCCTTTCAATATTCATAGTGAGTGGATCGACAAAGTAAATAAAATCTTATTATCCTCTTACAACTATATAGTCGATTGCCTCGCCTTAATGTGATCTATCTCTGTAATGAAATTGGCACTTTGATAAACTTAAAATCTCCTAATTTGATATTTTCCTGGTAAGTTCTGAAGCTTCTTTTAAGCAATTGTTTTAAAAATAGTCCATAAGCTAAACTTAGTAGAATAATTTAAATTTGTTAATGAAGTTATTATTCTATAACATTTATTTAAGGTATAATTCTCACAGTTTTTGAACATTTCTTAAATTCTTTACTTTTCCTAATTAGCTAAAACTTCAGATTCAAACATTGACATCTAAAGTGATGATTGATTTAATTAGCCTCTATTTTCCAACCTTGTTTATTGCTCTTTAAATTTTAAATGGAGTTAATATACAATATAATCAATGTTATTTTATATAATTGACTCTTGAAGTTTGCTATTTCTAAGATCATAAAGCATATGCTAAGTTTAGATTTAACCCTTGACTTTAAGTTCCAAATCTCTAATATCGTGCTGCATGTCATTCATAGTTACATTTACTTTTTATCCAAGCATGGCTAAACTAAGCAACTTTTACTAAATAAAATTTCATAAATATATCAATCTCAATTAAGTATAGTTTGTGCATCATGAGCTCGCTTCTCTTTTAGAGATAAGTCAAAATGATGTTTTCATTAGCATTTTCTTTAATCAATTTCGATATTTACCTGCCATTTTATTGTATCTCCTAAAGTGCTTAAGATTGTGTGGTTTAGTTTAAAGTATCAATTTGGAATTTATTAGCAGTAGCTTTTTGTTGCTAATTAGTTTATTATATTACTAAATTAGAAAAAATAACCAATCTAAAATAACAAATAATGCAATTAGTGGTACTCATAAAATCAATGCCAGAAATGGAATTAAGATCTTCTTAAATTTTCTATTTTAATTCTTAATTTGTGCCATATATGTTAGATTAGTCAAAGGATATTTTTCTATTCGTTGCAGATGAAATCCCTAATTTATTGATATCTGATTCAAGATCTAAAGTTTGATTTTAACCTGATTTTTCAGGGGTTTTATGCTTTATATGTTGAATGCTTTGATCTAGTTAGGATAAATCTTTAATATATGTTGTTATTTAATGATTAAAATCAAATAATTTAATATATCACTGTTTAATACTAAAATCAAACCTTCAATCTTAGTCGTGACGTAGTCGTATCTGAGTGAGTTGACGTGACAGTCATGAAGTAGATAACTACAGAAAAAACACTTCTGTTATAACCTAGTCTCCTCCTAAAATCAAGATGTTCCCAGTATAATCTGAACAACAGAGCTCGTAGAATTCAACTAGACTATCAGGGAGTGGAAAAAAAGCTTACCGGTCCCACCGCTGCTGGGAATTATTCCCTGTCCTTTCGCTGTGGTAGTTTAGCACCCTAATCCGTTGTGGGAGAAAAATCCTTATCGTTGGCTTCAATGGTTTTCGTCTTCTCACTTTTGAAGGCAGAGCGAACCTTCATCCTGCTCCCTCTTTACCTAGGAAGCTGAACTCAAGTCAGGCAAACTCATCTATGCAGGGAAATCCTAGTGTCAAGCTCACTCGAGGAGTGTAGTAGCTGACAGATTGAACCCCGCCGACCGGCCCCTAATGCGTTACGCCTAGTAACCCCCAACTGCCTCAGTAGGCCTTCGTATAGTAGAAAGCTCTATTAGAAAGTACTGAGGGAGATTGGCACCACTCCTAGCAATTAACTTTCTAATTTAATAATTTAATAATATGTGGAGAAAAATAACTGTGTAATAATATGCTTATCATGGTTCAATAAAGAATATAAATTAAAGATGAGTTATCTATCTTTTATTAGTTTGATTAAGTTTGACTGCCTATATTTTTCTACTCCAAAATATCTAATACTTTCTTAATATCAGCTATTAATTATGCCTAATTATCTGTGTTCTAATTCTTAAAGTTATCCTATATTTTTACCTCAACTTTTAACTCTTCATCAGGATTTATCACTATAGAACGATTAATTTCAAATTTTAAGATCAATTTTTTCGTTAATTAAAACCATTTTTTAATAAAAAACATATCCCTCTGATAATATAAACCCCAACTTACTATTATTCTAAGCAGCATTAGAACTTATCACTATAAGCTTGTCTAACTAATTTTTTAAAGAAGCAAGCAAAATTTCAGATGAACTCTCCATTTATTCTTAGTTTTCGCTTTTAAATACTAAATATTTAATTATGATTCCATATTTATTTTTATTATTAAGAGGCATTTTTAGTTCATTACTCAGTTAATAATATTTTAAATGTAAATCTAAGAAAGGGTAGAGGTCATGAGCCAGATCAGTCGAATCTTAGATTGGATTGTATTAGCCACCTCAGTTAAGCCAAACAATAGAGTTTTAATGAGAGTGAGTTTAATTAAACGAGACGCTCTGATGGAAAGTCAATCACTCTAGACATTAAAAATAAACGCGTGAGTGCAAAAACAACTAAAGAAAGTACTTTCTGAAGCATCTCTTAAGAAAGAAATACTCTCTAATGCATGATAACTAAGTGTACAAGAGCTCAAGCATATAAAACTCTTCTAGACAGCAAGATCATGCATAAAGCCTAAGTCGCAAGACTTGTGTTGAAAAAGGGAAAGATTCTGATTATACTTATCCGGTTGACTTAAACCCCAGTATTAATTTCCGTAAAAGCATTAAATAGTAATAATAATATTTGAAATAGATGTTTATTGTTTTCTAGGGGTAATTATTTCAGAAAATATGTTAATTTATGAATATTAATTATATTTTTACTTAAAATTTCATAGTTTAAATTATTTAATAATTTTAACAATCAAAGTTCAAGCTGCTTTTATATAATCAAGCTTCTATAAAAACTTACCAATTATTGGAGAGGGAAGTTTTAATCATAAAATATCTAAAATTAAATATATACTGCTCATGTTTAATTAATATGGGAGAAATAAATTAATATTAATTTGAATTTAGTTATAGTTAAACCAAATTTTAAGAAATTTTGATATCAATAACTAATATAATATAAATTTAACTATAATTTTTTGGCAGAAAAATCTCACAAATTATATTAAAAATTTAGAGTGTTTAATTATAAAAGCTATAAATTACTAATTATGGCAATACTTATTAAGAGAGGTTTTCATTTTAAATATTTCTTATAATTAAAAGCTGCTCTCAATTGCAAATGAAGGTTATGCCTTATAGAGATCTAGTAAATTTATTTCCTTTAGACTTATAATAAGTTCATAAGAATAAAATTTATCTACTTTGAAATTATACTTAATTTTATTATCAAAAATCGATTTTTTATTATAATTCTATCTTTTTTAAGCAATAAAGAGAGTTACAATTAATAATTAGTATCTTAATAAATCATTTAATAATGTCTTCAGACACCCGCACACCCCTGTTAATCAAAGATGAATCTTTAGTTTAACAAAATCCTCCTATTTTAAGTGTTTTATTTATATAATATATAGGATTTCTTATCAATAAAAAGTATATATATATATATATATATATATATACATATATACATGAATAATATTGATAATTCAGAATTTATTTATAACTAATAATACCCTCATAAATTCGACCTCATCCTTCTACCAACAGCCATAATTAAATCCTGGGAGTGAATTTAGTGAGCACCCAAGTGCCTTTGCTTCAATGGCGGAGAAAAGTTAACTCTAAGCGGGTGATGAGCAAAAATTGATTGACAAGCTGAGCAAGTTGTCATTGATTGAACAATTAGAGCAATCAAAACATATTTAAATTTAAAACAATTAATTAATCGTATCTATTTTATGTTTAAGGAATAATTAAGATTTTACTATTACATTCACCCTTTTACACTTTTTATTTAAAATATAATGAAAATGTATTAATAAAAATTAAATCATCAATATAGATAATTAACTTTATGTCATTTAAAATTAAAATTTAGCCTTTCAATTGGCCTTACTATTAATATTGTTAAATATATTGTTTCAACTAAAGATAAGTTAATAGAGTAACATATATCAATTTAATTTTTCTTTGTAATAAAATTAAAACAAACTGTATAAAAATTCAACAAAAGTATTGAAATTATTACATAAATAATAATTTATCAAATTTTTACTCCAAGACCCTCATTATTGTTACTATTATATTTAATGAAAAAATTGATAATAGCTTTATATTTATCAACAATTTATGGATATTATGGGATTTAATGGCCTTCAAGGTTTGTGAGCTATGAGTAGATTTATTCATAGCAAGATGTACCTAATAAAGTATTCTGCAGTAACAGCAACACTTTCTACATCAAAGATAATTTGCTCTTCACTCTTGAGTATTCAGAATAATTAAGATTCTTATATTATTATTTCCATTAAAGACAATTTACAGAATTTTATGCATAAAAATAATGAGTAATCACCATTTTTATATTCAGATCACACTCTGGATACGTATGTAATGCAAAAACAGCCAAATATGACATTGGGAAGGCAATACTCCACGATGATGAGAAATCCAAAAGTTAAGAGTCTCATGAGCAATTTCTATGACATAGTGGACTCACAGGATTCTCAAATAACTAAGACCATTTATGGCGACTAGGTTGAGTTGAAAATTGTTTAAAATCAAAATCTAAGCAAGTTTATATAGTTAGAAGAAACTTCAGATATTTTCAAATGTAATTTGTTAATAAATTTCATCAATGTCATTCTTTGAATCTATGTAGATATTTTATAATTTATAATACTAAGCACCAAGCTTATTTAAACGTGTATTCTCTTCCGAATCTAAAGCTTATTCACAAACTAAAATTGAATTTTATCTTCAAAATGAACGATACTAAACTCAATGTTTCACAGCGCTACATAAGCATCTACTCATAAGGATGTGCATTTGTATTTAGGTTTAACCCCCTAAAACCTCTGGTTAAAATCAAAGATTCGTTGAAAAATAAAAACCTTTATTTTTAACTGGCTGAATTCCCAGTAAAAATTTCCATACAGCATTATAAAATAATAATAAAGATCAAAGATTGCAAACTTATTACCTACGCTTCTTACTCATCGTTTAGGGCATACTTCAGAAATGAAAATATCGATGTAATTCAGATGGGCGACTTGTTTTTTATCAAAAGTGGAGACTAGATTATAAAGAAACTCATTTCATAGACTGACGACTCACATTTATTTTAGACTTTCTTCTTTGAAAAGTGTGCTCTAATCTTCGATTATGGAGACAAAAAGGTCTTCATTTAATAATAATTGTCAAATTTAAAAATAATAATATTTTATGATAAAATTTCTAATTTTTCCAATTTATAATAATTTTTTATTAATTTAAAAAAAAGAATTTTAATTTTTGACTACATTAAGGGAGATTTCATTATTGATGAGTCTTAAAATTATATGGAAAATAATTATAAATATTTCCTTATATCTCATTTTTTAGAATTTTCTTATAAACAGTAAGAAATAACATTGATAATAAATATAAAGGCATTAGTAAGCTGAAAATCAAGGACGATTATAATTTAATAAAGCACATTTGCCTTCCATATATAGGAAAAAAAATTAAATCTAATTGATAAAATTATGATTAGTAAAATTAATCCATTATTATAACTATAAGTCAACTTTCATGATTTATTTTCTTCACTTAATTTTGATACTCTGGAGAATTTTTTATACTGTTTATAAGCATATTTTTAATTATAAAAGAAGTTTAATTAAATACTTTTTTAAATTATTAATTTGAAGATTTTCTTTCTCAATTACATCGTTTTAATAACCATAAGATCTGTAAATATGCTTCTAACATAAAAGAATGGGACTATTACACTTTCATTAGGAGTTCCTAATCATTCTAATTTACCGATATATCAAACGGGTATATATACTTTCTGAATGAGTCAACAGTTTCGAAAGTGGATGATATCGATAAATCTCTAAAGACCAGCTATAAAATGTATTAAAAATATTTTAGAGGTTGTGGTTATGAAATAACCTAAATTCTAATAATATTTGAAGAAAAAATCACATAATAAAGCTAATTTAGTCTTTTAAGCATGAATATAAATTTAAAATGCAAAAGTGTTGTGTAAAAAGCATTAGTATTGCTTGGAGTGTAGTCTTAATATAGTAATCTTCCTCATCATTATCATACTATCTTACTTTTCTTGTTCTTGTTGAATTCCTCAAAGATATTGGGCTTTGGTTCCTTATCTTACTGTCGTCAAAACCCGCTGTTCTTCTGGTGCAGCACCTGTAACCTCAGCCACTTCTCACTTTAAGAACACTATATCAGGATTGCTGTGAGAGGAAGACACTCCATTATGTTTAGCCAAAATTTAATTATTTTGAGATATTTAATAAATTAAAACATTCTGAATAAAACCTTTTAAGTTTTAATGCTTTTACATATTTGATTAAAGTAATTGTATTAATTTATAGAGAAATTTTATTAGAGATGTTTTTATTAATTTTAGTCTTAAATTTTTTAATTAAAGCTCAGAATGTTTTAATTTATTAAAATATCTCAAAATAATTAAATTTTGGCTAAACATAATGGAGTGTCCTCCTCTCACAGCAATCCTGATATAGCGCTCTTAAAGTGAGAAGTGGCTGAGGTTACAGGTGCTGCACCAGAAGAACAGCGGGTTTTGACGACAGTAAGATAAGGAACCAAAGCCCAATATCTTTGAGGAATTCAACAAGAACAAGAAAAGTAAGATAGTATGATAATGATGAGGAAGATTACTATATTAAGACTACACTCCAAGCAATACTAATGCTTTTTACACAACACTTTTGCATTTTAAATTTATATTCACGCTTAAAAGACTAAATTAGCTTTAAACATAATAAAAGCTATATATAGGAGGACAACGAGATTTTTAAGTTGATAGATTCCTTTTGTTCAGGGGGTGAGTTCATAACAGATCAGCAAAATAAGAGATTTTTCTATAAAAACAATTTTTTTTACATGTGTGACTACCAAAACAATGAAGTACTACTGCACAAGTTTGACAGAGAAATAGATTTGCCTAAGGATGATATCACTTATTTTTAATTAAATAATACAGATTTTAATAAATGAGAGTTATATTGAATTCTAATTTAGAGTCATAGTTTAAAATTACTGGGCAAATTAAATTAAAGTAATTACGGTATTATTTTAGCTGATTATCCTTAAAATAATTGAAAGATTGATTATCTGAATATATCTTAATTTACCATAAATTTCATAAAAATAAAATGAAAATGAGATGCTATTAATTCCTCTTTTTTGTTTGCAAATATCAAACATAATTCCTTATAAGTAATATCCAAGTTAATATTTATATGAAATTACTTATTTCATCCATAACAACCACAACTACTGCATGTTAATGAAGAACACCTACCCAGCTCACGAATTAGAAAGGCTATGGGGAAGCATCCTCCCCCCCCCCTAATGTATACTTTTTATTTTGTAGTCTGATAGAGTTTTTAACGCTGAGTAATAGTAGCTGATGAACATGGTCTACGCGAGCAATAGTTTTTGAGCTATGACCACTTATAAGTCAAAAAATTATATATAAAATCATAATAAAATTGACAAAAATTTTCAATTTTTCTTCAAATTTTTAATTTTTATAAAATTATCGATTTAAGTGAAAATAAGAAATTTAACAAAATATATAAATCTTATTTAATTATTAACAATAAATTTAAACTCATTGTTTTTGCAGAATAATTTTTATTTTTTAATTTCGTTAATAAAAATTTAATAAGATTTATATATTTTGTTAAATTTCTTATTTTCACTTAAATCGATAATTTTATAAAAATTAAAAATTTGAAGAAAAATTGAAAATTTTTGTCAATTTTATGATGATTTTATATATAATTTTTTGACTTATAAGTGATCATAGCTCAAAAACTATTGCTCGCGTAGACCATGTTCATCAGCTACTATTACTCAGCGTTAAAAACTCTATCAGACCACAAAATAAAAAGTATACATTAGGGGGGGGGAGGATGCTTCCCCATAGCCATTAGAAAATATCCACTTAGGAAATTTAAAGCCAGTGTACTAATGCTCCTCCATCTCTAATTTTAAGTTTTACTTTGAGAAGCCAGACTTATCTCAAAGCAAAATATAGTTAATAGAGAAATAATCTGATTGTTTCAAGATTATCTTATCCAATCAATACTATCAAAGAAATATTTTGTACTCAATAAATCAATATTTATTAATAGTAGATTATAATCATAATAGTACGTTTAACAAGCTTTGAGCTAGTTTAATAAAGAATAAATCGCTGTTCAAGGAGTATAAGATGACAATTACAAAAAAATAGATTACTATTTTATCATTTGTTTTTAAAAAATAGAAGAGTAGATATTTCTGCATTCATATTTTAGTTTAGTATTATGTTTATATAATTATAATTAATTAATTCGTGAATTATTCTAATATCTTCATCGATAAGAGATTTTGGGGTAGATATTTCATTTTCAACCAATAAAATAAATCTTATTAATTCATTAAGAAAACTAACTCTATAAAGATTTGCAAAAAGAATCTGCTCTTACCATTCAATAGTTGCGTCCGATTAAAGTATGGTGTATCATGAGCTACCTTAAAGAATAATAGACAAAAACGCTTTTTACTTCACTATTGATATGATGAACAAATATGTAATTAGGATCAAGAAATTCAAGACTGTTAAACCCAAGGATTAAATGACAATCAAAGTAAGTTTTTCTATTTCTGATGAATTTTAATGGGGTGGTATATATCTAAAGAAAAAATGAATATTGCTTAAGTATGGTTAAATTTTGTAAATTTAATTTAAATTAGCATGTTTTAAATACAGATTATTACCTGATAACTTTCTACAAACCAAGGCAATTAACGATTGTCCTCTAGAGTACTACATATTTTCTAAACTTTACAATATTCGGTAAATTTTAAGCATTTTATCTTTGCAGCAAGATAAATTGACAATAATTTTGGGTGACTTATTACTCTATTATAATTAACAATTATAGTTGATTTTCTTGCGGTAATAATTCTTAAAGTATTTCTAAAAGTATGAAAGTCCAGTATTATATCTAGCCTCTATCGAACATGTGCTAATTGCTTTGGCCTTTGAGAAATTTAACAGCCACTAATTTACAAATTAATAAGTTAACTAGATTATATTTCCTAGAGTTCAATTATGACAAGCAAATATATTAAATTTAAGAGTCCCCATCTTATAATTGCCAGAAATGAACGAAGAATAAGCATTACTTATGTTAAGATAGAGCACTTCTCATGTAACTGAAACTGGTAGCGATTATATTTAGAAATTAGATGTTAGAGTTTTCCAATAAAAATCCATAAGGAGAGTCATTGCAGGGTATGAGAACTCTCTCAATTTTATAGTAGTAACTGACGATGGTTCTTCATATCTCGTAAATTTAATGGACGCTCATAAAAATAGAGACATTAACAGAGATAAACCTGATGACGATCTTTTTCCCATCCTGAAAAACCTTATTATAGAATCATTATTAAAATAAAGAGTTTGTTTTAGACTTTAATGCTAAATTTACAAAAAAAAGGAGAATTCTAATTATATTTTAGTATAACACTATTCTGGAATTCAGCGACACAAAACTTGTATACTTGAAGTATAATCTGACTTCATTAGTCGTTCTCAATCTCTAGGATGGAAAGATAATAAGCAGAATGAAAAAAGATTTATCGAAAACCATCAAATCTTTGTTTGGAAATTAGTAAAGCTATGAAGCTTTCTACAAGAAAAGAAGTAAGAGTAAGATATAACACTATTTAGAAACTTAAAATTTATTAATGCAAATTATAGGTCTTTAATTTATCAAATAATTCTGTTAATATATCCATTTTAAGAAATAAAGTAACTTTTAGGAATTTTAAGGGTTATTATTACGATCTGAGGATAAAAGACAAAATTATAAACTAAAATAATGAAAAGTACATTTAAAATTTGAATCTACAAAAATTGTAAAATTAACTATTTATTTTCTGTAATTTAAAAATCATCTTGAAAATTGAAAATTTCTACATTTTCCTTGATAATAAAACTTACAATCCTTAGGGAGTACTCGAATTCCTGAACATTTCTGATTTTTAGCAAACCTAAACAGATTTGCTTGAATGCTAAAATGACTAGCTTGTGATAAACCAATGCCACATTAATGACACCATATTTATTAGCTCACACTCCATCGATGAATTTATCATGGGAAAAGCGAATCCGTTTGGATTCAAAGTTTAAATTGATCTTAAGAATTGCATAGTCAGGCATTTTGATGCAGGATCGAAGCTAATATGTGAATATTAAACATTAATATAAAATTTAATTTCCAAAGGTGCCGATATAAAGCAATCATAAATTATCCAATGGTTTACTATTAAATGCCTTTAAGCTTCTAGGAATATTTTATCAATACCCTCAATCTTGATGAATTATAATTTACATTTAAAATATTTTTAATTTAATGAGTTTCAGCAAAGAGAATTTATAAACAGTCTATAGCCAAACTAATTATTTACCTACTTCGGCAGAAAAAGTATGCTTGACATTATGCATAAATTACCAATAAGTTCAATTCAATTGATTATCAATAGAATGATGGAATTTGATGAATTCAAATATCCACTAGTGCTCTTTGATAGAATGCAAAGTAAAGATACTTCTCTCGATATTGCTATCAAAGAAAAAGATATTCAAAGAATTGTAGGGAAGTTAAAATAATTATTGACTATTTTTAAAATACTTTTAAAGTAAAAAGATGATCAATTTAGTTTAGTATTACCTAAGTTAAAAATTCATGAACTTTATATCCCTATAAGAATCTAAATTTATCTCAGTTTAATTATGAAAAATCACGATAACCCAGTATTCAACTTCGTACTTGATAGAAACCTCAATTCCCTTCTGAAGATTCAAACAAATCTTAGAGAATACTTCGAAAGCTAACTTTGCTTCGTGTCTGTCGATATTAAACAAAATTTCTCTAGTTCTGAAGACACGATTATCACTGCGGATTTTGATCAAAATTTAAATATATTGGAAATAATGGAAGACTATGAAAATATTATGAAGTTAGACGAATAGGAAGCAGATAGTGACGAGGATACTAGAAATATTCTTACTCAAAATTATGTCATTAATATTTAAAAAGCTATAATTTTATGAACAAAGATATAGAGATAAATTCAATTTAGATGTATTAAACAGAGCTAGGTTATGGTATTTATATTTTTTTAAGTTAACATGTACAACTTTAATTCTTAATTTCGTTTATTCCTGAGACAATCAGAGACTTGGAGTTCATTGAAAACTTGACAAACTATGACAACATAGAAATCTTCGAAACTACTCTTATTCAATCAGTTATTGACTACAAATGGAGAAAATATACAAAGAGCTATTTTAAACTTCACTTCGCATACTTCTTAGTATTCATAATTAATTAAACTAAACATAAGTACAATTATATACTTTAAAGATTAAAAATTAAATAAAATCGAATATGAACAAGCAAAAATAAATTTTCAATTTTTATGATATAGTTTAAATACTGATTTTTATTGAATTAAGTATGCATGTTTTAGGGTCAAAAAAATATAATATATAGGAAAGATACTTAATTAGATTTGTAAATTAAACTTTGTTATAATATCTAAATTAACTTTAAAGAATTTTCAATTGTTTGTAATGATTCCTTACACTTATTATCTTTGATATTTACTTCTTTGTAATCTAGAGAAATCCAAAAGAAGAGGAGAAAGAATTTAAGCATGACTTAGTTTCCCAGTATATAATTAAGGGGGGATGTTGGATCTACATATTATTCCTGACTCTATATGAGGGAAAAAGTATGATTTTATAGGGGCGAAGAACTATCTCAGTGAATTCTTCAATTATGGAGATCTCGCTATTATAGCTACTTATATGTTAACTTCTATCTTGGACATTATGGATACTGTTCCCGTGAATATTTCAATTCTCTATTCCATTTTGCTCATTTTGAGTTTTATCAAATTGACAGCATATTTGAGATTGTACAAGGGATTTAGTTTCTTGGTTTCAATGATTGAGGCTGTGTTCTTAGATCTCAAATTCTTTATAGCTTTGTATTCTATGGTCTTGGCACTATATGCCATGATTTTTACTTTGCTTTTGGCTAAGCCTGGAGAGGTGCCTGAAGAATATTAAGGTATAGGCCTCATTGGTTTCTTCGTCATGTCTTTTAGAACTTCAATGGGCGACTTCTAAGTTGATGATTATAACACTTTGTCAAAATCTGGAATTATCTTCGCTTGGATCATATGGCTAACTGGAGTGCTATTTTTGAACATTATTTTGCTTAATTTCATCATCGCAGTTATCTCAGAATCTTATGAAAAAGTCATGTAGAAAATGGTTGCTTAATCATACTTGCAGCAAGCTATGCTAATTAAAGAGAGAGAAATGCACTTTAGTGAGAAGCAAAAATAATCATTCAAGTATTTCCCAAGATTTTTAATACTTAGAAGACCTGTTCAACAGGATTCATAGGAAAATAACGAATGGTAAGGCTTTATTAAGGATATTAAGAGGACTATTCAATAAATGAGCTAATTAATTAAGTTCAAGAATTTATTTAAATGCTTCAAGATTTTACTCTGTATTTCACTTATTAAATTTTTCTTGTGATTCTTAAGTAGCAGTTAGGCATCAATTAAAAATTAGATCAATCCCAAAGTAGACTTCTTCGTGACATAAAATCAGAGAATTTCAAATAGCAAATTGAATTTAGTGAACTTAAGAAACAAATAGAGGAATTTAAACTAATCACAAAAGAACTTCTCAAGTAGAATATTTAGTCACCTCAAGTTTAAACATAGGAAAATATTATGTCAAATTCATAAAACTTGAACACCTAAGAATTCTTGGAGAAAGTTAAATCTGAGATAAGCTTGGAAATTAAAAACTAACTCAGCGAGTTCTTAGAGGAAATTAAAAAGCAAAAAGCTGACGAGTGAATTCAGTATTTTTAAAAAGTTATTTAGATATAAGAACTATAAGAATCCAAGTTGCTTAAAATAATAAATTTAGATTTCATTATATAAGTTATTATTTTTTATAATTTTGATTAAAAAATAATTCAGTCAAACTTTCAAATAAGAATTAATATAGATAAAAATTGAAATATTAAATCCAGATATAATTCAGTAGGTAAATTAAATACTCAGTCCAACTGTGACTTGCAGTCCAATTTATAACGATGGTTTAATATTTAATTAATCAAATTATTTAATTTAGTTAATTAATACTAGATAACTGTTAGTTATTTTTTAATTTACGGGCATTTTTAAAGTGGTATTTCTTAAATTTAAATAATAAATTCAGGATTTAAATCCCAAATCTTTTAATTTAATAGCAGTGTCTACTTTATATCTAGATCTTTTTCCCCATTATATTATATATATATATTATTAATTAAAAAGTTAATTAATATGCTAGGAGTACTACATCAGGATTTTGAGTCGATATTAGGCTCACTTACACTACTTTATGAAGACACTAACAGTAGGATTTAGGCTGATGATTACTCTCTAACTTTGATTCTAGTCGGAATCTACTTGACTATGCGGCTTGTAGCTTACTATTAAACAGAAAATATTTAGTTCTACCATTCCAAAACAAGCAAGAGAATGAATGATTTCCTACAAAAAACTAAAATTAGGGAGCATAAATACACTCCACATTGGGTCACTCTGAATGGAGCCATTTAATGTAATTATGTTCATTGCTGTAGAGATAATATTAAAGCTAGTCTACCCAATTAAATACGAAAGAGAGATGTTTTAGCTTTCAGACGGAGGCACAATCGCTATAGATTGGGTTATAGATCACGAGGGTGGCAAACCGAAGAGATTATCACAAAGACCTATTATATGTTTAATGTCTGGTCTCTCTGGCGGTAACGACAACCTATATCTTTACTCAATGATGAAGGAGGCTTAGAAAGTTGGCTACAAATGTGTTGTAATTAACTATCGAGGCACTGCAGGAGTCAAGATTACATCTAGAAAGCTCTATTGGATGAATGGTTGGAGAGACCTCAAAGAGCCCATTGATTATAAATTATGTTTTGAATTTTATTCTATATAATATGTGTATTTACTTTACATTCATAGCTAATACTGCAGTGGAGATGACGTGTAATCAAGAAATTTATATGCTTATGCAGTTAATACCTCAAATATTCGTGATTTTACTATAATAAAAAATGATAACTAGAAAAATTTATGTGTAGTAAATAAATATAAATAAAAGATTTACTAAATAAAATTAAAGTTTTACTAGCCTAAGAATTGCCGAAAAAATTTAAAATTATGCCATAATATTAAAAATTTTCTTGAGATTTATAGTAAGCCTTGGTGGTGGAATGTTAACTCTATATCTTTGCAATGAAGGAGATAAGACACCATTAAGCGGAGCCATATCATACGGCATGCCACACAATTTGAAAAACAATGTTTCCTTTTTCAGAAGAAACTGCTTTGGATTTTTTGATTTCTCAATGGGTCTCCTTTACTCGCTAGTTTTACAGCATGAACTTATGCCAGAGTTGAAAAAGTATATCTCCGAGGAAACTTACAATGACCTTTAGATTAAGATTAAGTAGAATAGATTTAGCTTGATGGATATGGATTAGCAAGTCATGATTCCATACATGGTAGGAAATAATGATTTAGACAAGTACTATGAAGAGACTTCGGCCTAAGGAAAATTACACAAAATTAAGGTCCCAACATTCTTCATGGGCGCACTTGACGATCCATGCATTAACGAGACAACTTATCCTTTCAAAGAATTTGAAAATAATGAAAACATTATCGCTGGATTCACAAAGAGAGGAGGGCATGCCAGTCATTTCACTGGAGGTTTTAGACCAGTGTCTTGGTACCCTGCCCCACTTCTAGAATTTTTTGAATTTCTTGAAAATGAAAAGAGAGCAGCAAAAAATCTGACTCCTTCTTGTCAAAAATGAATAACGAGAATAGAATTATTCTAATAACTGATCAACCTTAGAAGTAATAGTTAAATAAGAAATATAGCTTAATGAACTAATAATCTCATAGAGTTAGGCATTAGCACTTAATAATCATAAAATTAATATAAAGAGTTAGTAGATGAAAGTTTTCTAAGAATTAGAGATCTGAAACTTCTCATTTATTTATGGATTCTTAAACATAAGTAATATATTAATAGATAGTAAAAACATATATATTTTAATATTTGAATCTTAAATGTAAAAACATAGAGCCAAAGTAGTAATCGAAATATCATAAAGATTTAAGATTATACTAATGAAAGGACTAGAAATTAATTAAATTGTAATATTATATTATAAAATATAAAAATGACAAACAGGCTTATGAACTCTTTGTTCAATTTTGTCTCAAATTTCCACATGTAAATAAATTTCATATTTTTTATACTTGATAGAGTGAGATTTAATGCTAGAGTTGATCAAATAAAAATTAAATATATTTCTATGTCTAATTTTTAATAAAATATCTTTTCTAATTAAATGCTCTCACCTCAAGGAGCTCAAAGACTTATGGCCAAAGAACTCAAGCAAAGAGAGTAAGTCATAGTTACTTTATTTTTATTGCCATAATATAATAAATTTATCCAGAAAATGATTCCTGAACATATACTTCAAAACACTAATCTCTCTGCAATAATGACTTCATTTATTATATTACTTAAATCTAATTACTTATTTTATAGAGCTTTGAGAGAAAGAAGATACAAGCATGAAATCCTTGAGATTGAGACTAACGATATCTTAGATCGCGCTTTAGTTAAGGCCAAGGCAAACAAAGAACTGGGAGCAATTGATGCTCCAACTTATCATGAGATTGTTGACAAAGTGACCTCATTGAAGAAACTCAAGTTCACTTTTGACTACGAGGACTGGAAGGACAAGGACATGCTTGAATGGATGAAATACAAAGTTGCTGCTGAAGTCGGTGGTGATGAGTAAGTACAACCACTAAAATATTAATAATGATGTAGATTTAGGGGTCTCATTAAAAATTTTAAATGAAGGGGGTTAAAACTTGGCTTTTTATTAATTAATGCCCCTTTGATAAATAAAAGTTTACAACCAACAATCGAATTCGAACACTAAAACATAATAAATTCCAAAATAAAATCATCAAATGGAAATTAAATTTTGATTGTAGGGAGATCGCTGCTTTCGAAAGATTCGAGAAGATTAAGCTTGACCAGAAAGGTGAGAATGGATACAGATTATGGAGAGAATAAATTGAGAGAGACCCACAAGCACAAAGATTTATTCCATATATGTGAAGATCAAAAGAAGCAAATGCAATTTAAA
>ARYC01017978.1:0-44837 GCA_000711775.1 Oxytricha trifallax
TTTGACGAGCCATTTAATGTATTATGTTCATTGCTGTAGAGATAATATTAAAGCTAGTCTACCCAATTAAATACGAAAGAGAGATGTTTTAGCTTTCAGACGGAGGCACAATCGCTATAGATTGGGTTATAGATCACGAGGGTGGCAAACCGAAGAGATTATCACAAAGACCTATTATATGTTTAATGTCTGGTCTCTCTGGCGGTAACGACAACCTATATCTTTACTCAATGATGAAGGAGGCTTAGAAAGTTGGCTACAAATGTGTTGTAATTAACTATCGAGGCACTGCAGGAGTCAAGATTACATCTAGAAAGCTCTATTGGATGAATGGTTGGAGAGACCTCAAAGAGCCCATTGATTATAAATTATGTTTTGAATTTTATTCTATATAATATGTGTATTTACTTTACATTCATAGCTAATACTGCAGTGGAGATGACGTGTAATCAAGAAATTTATATGCTTATGCAGTTAATACCTCAAATATTCGTGATTTTACTATAATAAAAAATGATAACTAGAAAAATTTATGTGTAGTAAATAAATATAAATAAAAGATTTACTAAATAAAATTAAAGTTTTACTAGCCTAAGAATTGCCGAAAAAATTTAAAATTATGCCATAATATTAAAAATTTTCTTGAGATTTATAGTAAGCCTTGGTGGTGGAATGTTAACTCTATATCTTTGCAATGAAGGAGATAAGACACCATTAAGCGGAGCCATATCATACGGCATGCCACACAATTTGAAAAACAATGTTTCCTTTTTCAGAAGAAACTGCTTTGGATTTTTTGATTTCTCAATGGGTCTCCTTTACTCGCTAGTTTTACAGCATGAACTTATGCCAGAGTTGAAAAAGTATATCTCCGAGGAAACTTACAATGACCTTTAGATTAAGATTAAGTAGAATAGATTTAGCTTGATGGATATGGATTAGCAAGTCATGATTCCATACATGGTAGGAAATAATGATTTAGACAAGTACTATGAAGAGACTTCGGCCTAAGGAAAATTACACAAAATTAAGGTCCCAACATTCTTCATGGGCGCACTTGACGATCCATGCATTAACGAGACAACTTATCCTTTCAAAGAATTTGAAAATAATGAAAACATTATCGCTGGATTCACAAAGAGAGGAGGGCATGCCAGTCATTTCACTGGAGGTTTTAGACCAGTGTCTTGGTACCCTGCCCCACTTCTAGAATTTTTTGAATTTCTTGAAAATGAAAAGAGAGCAGCAAAAAATCTGACTCCTTCTTGTCAAAAATGAATAACGAGAATAGAATTATTCTAATAACTGATCAACCTTAGAAGTAATAGTTAAATAAGAAATATAGCTTAATGAACTAATAATCTCATAGAGTTAGGCATTAGCACTTAATAATCATAAAATTAATATAAAGAGTTAGTAGATGAAAGTTTTCTAAGAATTAGAGATCTGAAACTTCTCATTTATTTATGGATTCTTAAACATAAGTAATATATTAATAGATAGTAAAAACATATATATTTTAATATTTGAATCTTAAATGTAAAAACATAGAGCCAAAGTAGTAATCGAAATATCATAAAGATTTAAGATTATACTAATGAAAGGACTAGAAATTAATTAAATTGTAATATTATATTATAAAATATAAAAATGACAAACAGGCTTATGAACTCTTTGTTCAATTTTGTCTCAAATTTCCACATGTAAATAAATTTCATATTTTTTATACTTGATAGAGTGAGATTTAATGCTAGAGTTGATCAAATAAAAATTAAATATATTTCTATGTCTAATTTTTAATAAAATATCTTTTCTAATTAAATGCTCTCACCTCAAGGAGCTCAAAGACTTATGGCCAAAGAACTCAAGCAAAGAGAGTAAGTCATAGTTACTTTATTTTTATTGCCATAATATAATAAATTTATCCAGAAAATGATTCCTGAACATATACTTCAAAACACTAATCTCTCTGCAATAATGACTTCATTTATTATATTACTTAAATCTAATTACTTATTTTATAGAGCTTTGAGAGAAAGAAGATACAAGCATGAAATCCTTGAGATTGAGACTAACGATATCTTAGATCGCGCTTTAGTTAAGGCCAAGGCAAACAAAGAACTGGGAGCAATTGATGCTCCAACTTATCATGAGATTGTTGACAAAGTGACCTCATTGAAGAAACTCAAGTTCACTTTTGACTACGAGGACTGGAAGGACAAGGACATGCTTGAATGGATGAAATACAAAGTTGCTGCTGAAGTCGGTGGTGATGAGTAAGTACAACCACTAAAATATTAATAATGATGTAGATTTAGGGGTCTCATTAAAAATTTTAAATGAAGGGGGTTAAAACTTGGCTTTTTATTAATTAATGCCCCTTTGATAAATAAAAGTTTACAACCAACAATCGAATTCGAACACTAAAACATAATAAATTCCAAAATAAAATCATCAAATGGAAATTAAATTTTGATTGTAGGGAGATCGCTGCTTTCGAAAGATTCGAGAAGATTAAGCTTGACCAGAAAGGTGAGAATGGATACAGATTATGGAGAGAATAAATTGAGAGAGACCCACAAGCACAAAGATTTATTCCATATATGTGAAGATCAAAAGAAGCAAATGCAATTTAAATTCAATTGCTTTCAACTTCAACCCTTTATTCAATAAATTTATAATAAAAAATAAATAATTATTATACATATATTTCATTTCAAAATTAAAAACAAAATGTTATTTTATTTATGATTCTGGCATTATCAAAGAATGCTAGAGTTCATTATTTAAACAATATTCTTTCTCTTATTAGCTTTTTTACAATAGCATGAATTGAGTAATCGAAGTATTGGTGTGAATTAATTGAATTTAAAATCAAAGTTATTTATCATTAGATTTTCATTGATTTCACTGGAGACGGTTACACTATAAAATTATCATTAATTACATCATATTTTTAAACGAAATCACAAACTAATAGTGAATGACTTACATAGTCTTGAGCCTTTATTTTTATTCATGGGGCTTTTAATAATGCTCTTTTGCAATTCTATCTCTGCAGCTTCTTCAAGTTCTTATTCCTTAATTATTCTCTATTTTTCTTTTTCTTCATCAATATGAATTTAAATCTCGCTAACTTCCTTGATATAAAAATCTAACTTCTTATGATACTTCTCAACTGCTTTCCCCACTAAACCAAATAATATTAATCATATTTTCTGAGTAAAAACTTACGCTTCTTTTCTTATTTGTAATTGTACATTTGAAGATGTTTTAAAGTTTTATCTAACTGTAAGTATTCACTCTCCTTTAATTTTTATTTGACAATAGCCTCAAAATCCAGTTTTTTATAATATTTATCTATCTATAGGAATTTATCCCCGTAGCTATCCAACTCTTGTTCTTATCTCTTAATCTAATTTTTCACATTAAATTTAAATCTATGGCATATACCTAAATTTATTAGGTCGACCTTAATAGTAAAAAATTCAAGTCTAATAAATTTAAAAATACAACATTATCGATAAGTTTGTTCATTTTGGCTTATTTATCATCAGCAATTTCATTGATTTTTTGCATTTCAATCAAAGCTTTCTCATATTATTGTTAAGCCTGCACATTTTATGATTTTTCCTTTTTTTGCATAATTTTTAGGCGTTCAGAATTATAGTGCTAAGATTTGAAATTACTGTCATTTTGTTCATTGTGTTAAAGCTTTTGCTTTATAATAATTAAACATAATATAATTAGAACATAAATAATTCATTTAATTCATGAATCATATAAAAAATATATAATTTACTCTATGAAAATTATATCTGTTCAAGAATAGAGCATGGAATTTAGTTTAGCGTCAATTCAATCTTGAAAATAAAAGCACAAATATCAATTAAGAATGAATCATAGACTATATTTAAAATAAGTAAATTCATTTACAGAAATGTTAAATTGACAAAATAAAATTAATTAAGTTAGGTAGATGCTTATCATAGCTAAAAAATAAAATACAAAAATGGTTCCCTTATATTAATTTAATTTATGAGCAAAATACTGTTTTTACTTTATTTAATTTAATTTACCAAAAGGGTTTATATTTGTTATGCAAATTAAGTGCTTCAACAATAGCTTTTCCAGTTACATCCCTTAGTAAATTTGACTTAAAATTCAAATTTTTAAGAGTCTTGTTTATCAATAGCAATTCTTTTATTGATTAGTGGCTTTCATCCTATTTCATAAAGAATTAAGTCGGATTATTGATATTAATCATTACTAAACTTACACTAATTCTATTAAAAGATAAATCAAGAGATTACATAGAAAATCTTGAACTAATTGCTCTAACTATACCTTGACTTAAACTTTCCATTCCGACATCTAAAAATAAACTTAACTATCATAACATATAGAAATTATATTTACGTTATTTAATTATGACTAAGTATGAGAATCTATAGGTGCGCTGCAGACTATATAGATTCTCCTATTGATTTCGCTCCCTAATCGTTTATCTTACACATGCTCATGCCTAAAATTATTGATTAAATTTACGTAATAACAGAGAGAAAACTTAATTAAAAATAAACAGCAATATATAGAGTTATGAAACTTACTTAAACATTTTAAGGAAGTATTATTTCTCAAGCCCTCTTTTATACTTGCGAAGGCATCCTTCTCAAAATTGTTCTGGTCCAATATCAGAAATCTTAAAAATTTGTTTTTTGATAAAATTGGAAATATTTTTGGAATGACCTTATGTGTGAGTTAGCAAGAAGACAGGTTCAATCTTATTAATTTAGCTTTGTATTTGGCTTTTAAATTGGCTAACAATATATCAAGACCATCGTTTGTATTCTAAAACAAAAAACTTTTAAAATTGATGAATTTCTTTTGTAATTTATCACACTTTCAATCCTTACAATAATAGGATTATTGTTAATTTCAAGAGACATAATACTAGTATTTACCATTGCATACTTAACATCCTCTAATACTTCTTAAGTAATTTCATTGTTAGCAACATTTAAAGATATAATATTTTCCTGATTTTCTATGGCAAATATAAGAGTCTTAAACCCCTCATTCATAATTCGATTATAGGATAAGTCTAGGATGTTTAACGTCTTATTAGTTTAAAGCATGTTGTGCAACTCTATTAAACCCTTCATCCCAACACGATTTCTATAGACCCCGTCTACACAACCTAGGTGTAGTGAAATTAGGGATTCGTTTTTACGGAGTGCTCTAAAGATTCTTTTAGCACCTTTATGTGAAAGAGCTGTTGATGAGAAATTTACAATATAATATTTTTATGAATATTAAAAGGCATTTTTAAAAGAATATAAGATGAGAGGTTAAGATAATAGAGAGATTTTGATCGTTTAATAGCATGCATTAAAATAGTTATTCCTTAATCAGAGATGCTGTTCTTTTGCAAGTCAAGATATCTTATTGTTTAAATTTATGACATAATCAATGTAAGTTCTTAGGCAGTTGTAAAACCCAAATTCATCTAAAACAATTCATAATCAAACTTCTATATAAATCCTTACATCTTTAAGAATGATCTTCCCATAATTAAATCAAAATATTAAAACTATAATAATCTATAAATTATATTAATGCACTTAGATTGACAATAACTCTTGAATCTTAATTCCTACTCTCTTGGTAAAACCAACCCTAGATCCTTGCATCTAGATTGATATATTTATTCTATCTCCTGTTTTGTTAGAGTAGCTTGATCTTGCTCTTTATTTTGTTCAAAGTACCTATATCAAAATTGTCAATTTCAATTTAAAATATATCTAAATAATAAAATACCTTTAATCTTGCTTTATTTTCTGGATAAGAGGACCTCTTAATTTTAGCTATAAGTGTTTCTATTAACCAATAATAAATTCATCAATGTCATTTGAACTAGATATGGATGAGGCTACATCTTCCAAATCTTCATTCTTCTCTTATTCATGAAAACAAGTAAATATATTTCATTTTTATATTTAATATTTCAAATTCAGCTAAACTAACACTCATAGCCCTTCTTTAATGAAACATTTTGTGCTGCTTCATAACTTAATAATTTCCAATTCTTTTAACGATATTAGTCATTCTTAAATCATTAGTGCCTAATATCCCTTGATCCTGATATTACTATATTTATTTCGCTTCCCTTAGATACCTAGCTTTATCATATTGTTAAGCAATTTGCACTTATATCTGAGATTAATTAACGTTTTGCTCTTAAATTTAATTCATATACAACATGGATTATGGCCTCATAATAGAATCATTCATTATCGAAGCTCCTCCTAATTAAATGCTGTTATTTAGAAATTTTTGATTCTCAATATGTTTTATGAAAGAGTTGTTTAAATGTTAACCATCTGGCTGAGACTACAATTTCCTATCAGGTTAATTATGCTTATTTTCCTATGGGCTGTTATTTGAAGTTTTTGACTAACCAATGGCTGTTCCATATCTAGGCTAGTTATTATTCTGTAAAGTATTAATGCTTGTTGTAACTTATAGTTTTGGCTTCATAGGAGAGATTGAATAGCTTTTCTCTTTTGATTTCTCTTTATATTTTTGAATTAACTTTGTTTTTATGCCAAACGCCTTTTCATGTGTTAACAATGGAAAACTGGTCTTAGGTTCTACAACTATGGGATCTAATCATTAATAAACAGCAAAAAATATGAATTTGCGTTTGATAAAAATATCCCGATCTTCTCTTTTAATTGTCTTTTGAATCTTAAAAGCAAAATTCCCTTAACGAATTTAAGAACCCGCTCTCTGCCCAGTTGCTCCAGTTATATAATAACCAAAACTTTAATTTTTATTTGACTCTACCATAGAGGGGGTTCTGAGCTTTCTGAACTTAGCAAAATCTATCTAAAATGATTTATCAATTTAATCTGAAAGTATTTTTTTATTTTAAAATAGTAAAATTTTTTCTTATTGATTAATTTCTTACATTCTTAGATATATTAGTTGCAGTCATTCTTTAATGTTCAATAAACTGCATGTCAAAATCTTAAAATTAGATTTCCATATCACTTTGGTTTTTCTATTAATAAATTGTATATTGTTTTACAGCAATATTCAAATTTTACATTATATTTAGGTTTATTCAATGGTAGTTTCATTTTGACTTGGGATTTATTCGTAGTTGACATTTTTATACTTTGAAATTTTAATATATATATTTTAATTGAAATCTATATTTAACTTACATCTTAATTTTGTGAATATGTGCCCATAGTTTGGTGTTGGTAAATTTGATAGAGTAAATTTTAAAGTATAAAAATAAACAAAATGTCTTAAAGAGACAGGATTAAAGTAGTGTGTAGGATCAGGCCTGAGAATAAAATAGAAAAAGAAGGCTCTTACTAGAAATGTGTAACATATGACGATCTCAACATCGCAGTTTCTGTATGTAAATCATGTCAAATTTTAATAAATCATTATGGTAGTGTGTGCCAGAGAGCAAAGTCAGCGATATGGCAGGAACTCATAAGTTTTCATTTGACCGTGTTTTTGGACCCAATGTCAGATAATCAGATTTATTTACTGAAGTAGCCATGCCTGTAGTAGATGGTAAGAACTGAAATTTTATTTATAAAATTGTAATAAAACCATCTTGATAGGTTTATTGAATGGATTTAATGGAACAGTTTTTTGTTATGGATAAACAGGCAGTGGAAAAACTTTTACAATGGAAGTAAGTGAAATAATTTAGAATTATTGTACATACTACAAGGGAAAAAATTTCTTAAAAAAACTTTAATATGTCTTAGAATATTAAGCTGTTTATTATAGGGAGCAGATTTATATGACGAAAACTTAAAAGGTCTTCTACCAAGAATGTTTGTTTATCTCTTTTAGCAAATCGATAAAGCTGATGAAGCAATAGAGTTTAATATTAAGTGCAGTTATATGGAAATTTATATGGAAAAAATTCAAGACTTACTGGATCGTAAACTAATAAATATATGATGTCTTTTAGTTAGATTTACTCTTGCTTATAATTTATATATATTTCTAATGTTTCGGGTATCTCATTTATAGAATGCATTTAATTAATAATTTGATGTCATACTTTTGAATATAGCCAAGAAAAATAACTTGCAAGTGAAGGAAGACAAAGGAAAAGGCATTTATGTAGCTGATGCGACTGAGGTTTATGTTGGAACTCCAGAAGAAATGTTTGAGGTAATGAGAGCTGGCTCTAAAAACAGGTCAGTAGCAGCAACGAGAATGAATGAAAAATCTTCCAGGTCGCATTCTGTTTTCATCCTTACTGTATATTAGAAGAATACTAAGACAGATGCATCAAAGTTGGGTAAACTTTATCTCTGTGATTTGGCAGGTTCTGAAAAAACAGGTAAAACTGAAGCATCAGGACAAACTCTAGAAGAGGCAAAGATGATTAATAAGTCACTGTCTGCTCTTGGAAATGTTATTAATGCATTGACCGAGGGGAAAGCTGGAGGGCACATTCCTTATAGAGATTCAAAATTGACAAGAGTTTTGCAAGAATCCCTAGGAGGCAATTCTTAAACTTGCCTCGTAATTACATGTTCACTTAGTGCTTATAACGATAGGGAAACACTCTCTACTTTAAGATTTGGGAATAGAGCCAAAAATATAAAAAATAAAGTTACATAAAATGCAGAAAGAAGTGCGAAAGAGCTGCTCTTACTATTAAATGATGCAAATGGTCGAATAGATAAGTTAACTGAATTGGTACAATTAGTTCAATAGCGATTGAGTATGCTGATTTCATAAATTCCTAGTGAGGCCAAAGATATCATTAAATCTTTCCTCGATGAAGCAAAAACCATAACCAATGCAAAAGATTTTGACTATTTAATGGCAAAACTGAAGGGAACAGGAACTGATGACCTTCAAAAGGTACTGGAGGAAGCAAAAAATGAAGAAGAAGCTTTGCCTGTCGAATAGTAAAAAATTGAACAATAACTAGAAGATATTGAAGTTTAAGATGCTCCATTAACTGCTAGAAGAACAACTCATGCAAGAAATGCTAGTGAAATTTCGAATTTCATAATGCCACCCAGCACATAATAACCATCTCCAGATTAAGATTAAGCTCATTAAGACCTCCTAGCCAAACACGAAGAATAAGCTGTTTAAGTTTTCAAATTAAACTAAGAAATTCAAAAGTTGAAAGAAGAGTTGGATAAAGTTAATGAAGAGAAGAAGGAACTTGAGGACGAAGTTAAGAGAAGAAACGAAGAGATTTATCAAATGAATGAGAAATAAATTATGCAGGAAATCAATCAAAGCATCAGCGACTAGAAAACTGTAAATGATCTCTAAAACAGACTGGATCGTATATAAGACATTCAATAAAACAATTCAATAATTGAATCAATTGGTTATATAACAGCATAATTTATTTATTATGATTAACTTGAAGAGAATGAATGACATTTCAAAGCTAAGACAATGTGTTGAAAGATTAAAATGTGACTTACATGTACTCTTCCTTAGTAAAAAACTAAACAGAGAGACAAATAATGACATCTTAGACGATAGTGGAAATGCTATCCAAGAATATAGTACTGACAGTGATAAAATAATTGGAGACTAAATCCAAGGAACACTTGACTTTATTAGTAAATTGGAGTAGACAATTCGAGATGATTTGCAGACCATAAGTTCACAGTCAACAACAGCTAATACAGGAAATGGAATGATTGGTATGTCTGATCCATTTTCTCCTGAGAGATAAATCGGTCATGAACGAAGAAAGTCTCAGTTAATTGGTGAAAATAAAAGTACATAATTTTCTTTCATTAATATGTAATTTTAGGGTTTGACACCACTTTGATCAGTGAAATTGAATACATAAACATTCTGCCAGATATGATGGAACTTGATGACAGCAGCTTTCTTAAGAGTTCATTCATTAATGATAAGATTAACAACAACAAAAATGCTGATAATTCGAAGCTCTTAGAATAAAACTAGCAAGAAAATGAGGAATAATTGAAGAAAATTAACGAGTTAGAAAAGCTGATTGCTTTATAAAAAGAAGAACTGGAGGAGCTAAATAAACTTAAAAATGATCAGAAAGATGTAAAAGAAAATGTCTAAGAAAAGGAAATTATTAATAATAGCCAAGATTTAATTCAATAACAACTAGAAGATGTAAAAGTGGAGATTAATGTTGATGATATAAAAACTTAAAGTTAAACAATAAAAACTGAATAAACCACTCCATAAGACAATCAATTGTAAGAAGAACTTAAATAACTTAAGCTACTCTTAGAGTAGAAAGATTAGACAATTAAAGAAACAGAATCTCAAACTTCTCAAGACCAATAGAGAAAGGATAGAATAATTATGGAGTTATAGTAAGCTTTGAAGTAAGAAAAAGAACAAACGGAGAAATTAATGGGCGATAACATTGATAAACGCTTAGTCTACGATTTAGAAGGTAAAAATAAGTTACTTTAAGATAAAAACAAGGTGATCTTCACTGAAGTAATAAATCTTAGGAAAGAGCTAGAGAGCAAAGACGGTGATCTTGAGAAAACTTAGTAGAGAGCATTATAACTTGAAAAGAAGCTAGTTCTTTAATAAAGAGTACTTTAGCAACAGTAAGCCATGCAAAAAGTATCAAATATCTCGCAAATGATGATGCCATTCTAGCAAAATGGCCAAATGCAATTCGGTACATTCGGAGATATGATGATGAACTAATAATAAACTGCACCTCCTATGATGACTCAGCCCAATATGATGCAGTAAAACCATTAAGAAGCTCCACTTTTTTTCAGTAGAAAAGTTATCAAACCTGTGAAAGGTGGAGGCAAGGGATAAGTACCCTCTGTAAATCCATATTCCACTTAAATGGCTTCATCCTCCAAGCAAATGTCTCAACCCTTGGGATTTAATGAGTTCATGACTAGACAGCACTCGTCAGCAGCACCAAACGGTGGCTCTTTTAAAACAGGAAGTAAAGGAAATTTTGCACATTTAACAAACCCTCCAGTCCTTGGAAACATGAATGCTCCAATTATAAAGCCAGAACACTAAAAGGAATTCTAAAAATAGGTTCTAGATGCACAGTAGACTCCCTAATAAATCAAGAAATTGCAGCTGTAACAATAAGCAGCTATGTAGAAAATAAAAAAGGAAATTTACTATTAGAAGTATAAAGAGGCAAGGGAACTAGCTAAACAGTAATAAATACATGAAGAATCTAAAGATTCAATCATTTTCAAAAATTAGGTGCTTATCATTGTCTATTTAATTCTAAAACTTCATTTTTAACATTTCAATTGATAAAATTAAGATTCAGATGATGACGATGACAGTGATAACGATAGTGATGAAGAAGGCAGCAATGATGATGGAGATATGAATGACCGCATACCAAATTCCTAAATTGACATTAAGAAAATAGCTTAGCAATCTGATAATCACCGCAGAGGCAAAAGTGTGCACCATACCAGCATGACTGGCAAATCCACGAGACCAGGAACAGCTCAATAAACTGAAAAGCAAAAGAAAAGTCTAAAAAATAAGATAACGAGCGCATTCAGGAATTTCTTCTGAGTAAAGATTGTTTCATATTACAAGAATAAATATAATAAGAGAATTTTATATTTAAAGTATATTAAAATTTTCATAAAATTAAATTCATTATTAATCAAAATTTTTATAAAAAATTTGGTGTAAAATATAAAATTGAATGCAAATAATTATTTTAAATTATATATAACCGCAAATAGTTGTAATTAAAAGTCAGATATTAAATTTAATATTTTAGTAAGATAAGCAATTTATTTATTATCTCAATAAATTAGAACATATAAATTACATTCACCTAATATAGTAAAATAACATCTAAAAATAGATCAGAGATTGCAGAAATTATCAATTATTACAGTAAATATTTTATACTTTCTATATATTTATTATTTAAAGTTTTATGCACTTTATTCGCTATAATAAGAATAAATTTCACTTAAAGCTTGAAAAATTAATTGAGTTATATCTTTATTATTAATTTCAAAATGGAAGAAATCATTAATGAGGAAAATTACATGGAACAACTTTATCAGATAATGGGTGGAGAATCCCAATTTTTGTAGCTTATTTTAATGCCAAATCAATAAATAATTACAAATGAGAGCAGTATATAGTACATGAGTGAGAAACTTCAAGTTAAATCCAAGTATACTATGAGAGAAAGATTGAAGTAAGTAGGGTGAAAATAAGTTTATAAATTATTAACCATTTTTGATTTTCTAAATCATTGAAGTTAAAAAACTAACTTAAAAGCATGATATATAGGTAAGTGTTTACAGGCCAGAGAAAATTGGATTTCATAGTAGAAAATTTATCTAATTCCGTGGAGTACGTTGGCTTAACATAAAACTCCGGGAGGATACTTGTGATAGAACCTCAAATTACTGAGTAACTTCTAGTGCTTGAACCTTACGTGTTAACACACACAAACAACATAGATTTAGTCCTGAATAAAAGTTATAAAGGTAGGCAGTTTTTCGGAGGGAGAAATAAGTAATTTTACAAACTCATTACTAAACATCAGCTACCTTTTATGTTTGAGGACTTCTTGCAGGATTAAAGCGACAATATCAAGCCACTTGCGAATTAATACAGGGATACAAGTAAATAAGCCAAGGAATTAGTGTTTCTTCACTCTAATGGTAAGGATGAATAACTATCTAATATAAATCATTAGCTTCAAAGAAATTACTTGTTATTTTTTTTAACAATGATTATTATTTGGTTCATTAGAAATTTTTTGTTAAAATAAATTCATTATTATAGAAAACATAATCGAGAAAACATTAGGGACTGGTGAAAAAATCATAGTACATAAAGATTGTGTGATTGGTTTTTAAGATAGTATAACTTTTTCTTCAACTAAGGGGGATGTATATCAGGGAAATAATTACGTAACAATTGAGGGACCTGGATTAGTACTCATTGAGACTGCTATTGCTGATAATGGATTTATTGCTAGAAATTTGTCTAAGCGAGAGGCTACAAGGTGATATCATTCCTTAAGAGTCTTAAATGTATTATAAGATATTATTCAAGATTTATTTTTATATCTCAAAGATATTAAATATTCTTATTAAAGCAAGTTGCTAAATATATGAGATTAGGAGTCAAATTTGATTTAAGTTTAATATAGTATTAATTGAGAATTATTTGTGTTACAAAAATGGAATTGTTATTATGGCTGTGGATGCTTGATTCAAGATGGCTCTGGAATCTACCATATCCCCAAAAGCCTTCAAAACTTTGGTAAATTTATTAGAATATGTTGACTAATTCAAATTTAATAGGGCTATACCATTTATATTGTCAATTGCTTCACTCTTGGGCTTTGTCATTCAGACTTACCAAAATAATTTGTTTAATGATACCAACGTCACTACTTCTTCCTCTGCATCATAAAATTAAATATATATATTCTGAATCACCATAACCATTTTATTATAAGATTAAACTGTATGATATTATTTTAATTTATTTATAACATCAGCAAACTCTTAATAGAATGGCTAGTTTGGTGGAAACGACAACAATAATTCAGATAGTTTAGAACAAAAAATAACTCAAATGATGATTGAGTAAGAAATTAAGACTTATATAGATTTATATGGTCAACTGCAAGTCTTTAACATAGTGCTTATTGTATGCGTGTACCTCAAATAAAGGAATATGGAATAAATTAAGGTAAGTGACTCTCTTTTGTAACTCAAATAAAACTGCTTACATATTAATTTAATGTATTACAAGTATTAAATATATCAAAGTACGCCATTTAATATTAATTTTTATAGTTTATGGATGAAGGACTCGAAATAGATGAAAATGAGTTCTAAGTTGGTCATTATTGGTAAGTAAAAAATACTATATGCTTTACATATATTAACATTTTATTGAATAATAGGAGAAGAAGAGAAGCATTGTTCTCAAGTATTGGTAAAATGACTGTATCTTTCAATGCTTGTCTATTTGCCTACGCACTCGTGCTGATATATCAGATACTCAGATATAACGTGAACTTAGATCAGATAAGTCTTATGCAAATTGCACATGCTCTTTATCTTTAAATTAAAACAGTCCCATGTTATGCACATTGCAATACAATTTAATTTTAATAAATGCTGCATGTGAAATAGGAACATATGCGTACATAATCTTTATGGGCATTGTGCAGCTGTTTACTAAAGGTTTAGCCTTTTTCTTATATAAAACTTGCCCCAAAGTACTTATTAAATGGAAGAGAAAGGGCGAGCGCAAACACAGAATGATCAAGTCAAAGTATTGAGTTAATTGTTGCAATAAAACTATTACTTTATTATATTATGTAGACAGTAATAATTGAAATTACTAACTATAAACTAATTACAGTTTATTACCTTTGAAAATTAGTTTTAAATTATAGTTTTCAGTATGTTTTGAGAATAAGCTTAAACTACCTATTTTATGTATAATTCGGATAATTTAAATATTGGAAAAAAAGATTTCTAATATATCTTAGTCTTGCAGGCAATATAATCTAGATTTTTCTTTATTTTTTTTATTTTTTTCGATGTAGAAAGAAAGTCATTAAAAAAAGTAAATAAAATATTGCTAATTTTAGCCTAAATTAAAAAATGGCAATATATAATAAATTAATGCACAATGTGTATTGCAACTAATATAAAAATTTTATTATCTTTTTATAATTTAATTCCCAGTCAGTAATATGCAACAATTATGAAATAGTTAATAGGGATAGATTACTATTGATATCTGTTCAATATCAGATTATGAAAATGAATATCATATATTTTTAATTTCATAATTAAGTATTTATATTACCATCCATTCGAATTAATTTATTATTATCAAATCATTACATGAAGGTCTATAATTTTATTATATAAATTGAGTTTATATTATCTTTATGTCTTATTTTTAAAAAATTACAAAATAATTTTTTATAATAAAATAAAATTTTGCATTAATATGCTAATTCAATCATTTTATTTAATCATTCCCAAATTTTATCAGTTCAAAATCAGAATTTTAAAAGAAGGATTTTTTTAAATAAAAATGTAATTTGTCTAGTAATACTATTTAAGATTAAATATATTTACATAGTATTACTATTAAGAAAAAAATTCCAAAATAATTAATATATAAAAATTACATTTAATTATTGGGTTAATTTGATTAAAAATCATGATAGATTTTACTAAAGTCTAAATATTAATGTGATAATTTATTCTTCAAAAAATAACTAAATATAATTTAATTAAACTTTGTTTGTCTAAATAAAATTTTAAATTATAATTGGTATTTTTAAATATAATAAAATTAATTTGATATCAGTCTACATAATCAAGATAAAATTATAAATATTTGTTACTTTCAAAGTCAAAATCTTAAAATTATACCTTTAATCTCCCTTGTAAATTTTTATCAAACAATATAAATTTATCTAAACATAATTTTATTAAGACATGCAAAGCTTAGACTAGATCTCCATAAATAAGCTTGATTCTTTTTCAAGTAACATGCGAGTAAAGTTCACTTCCCACAAAATTTAATCTTTTTTTTCGTTTAATTTTTTATAGATCTATGATATAGAATACTTTTTTTATTATAATTTTGTTATAAAATCATAAGTGGAGTAGTATATTATGATATTGAAATGATTAATAAGAAAAATAACAATCAATTTCCGTTTTGTGAGCGATTTAGTAAACTGTATTAGTTTCACTAGAATCTCAAGAAGTATCTTAAATAGGAAAGAAAAGCTACTCGGAGACCGTCGCTATCTTATTCTAATTTGAATTCAAGTGCTGTGTTAAGGGGTATAATTTTTTTATAAATGATAAAAGATATATTGTATTAATTATTTACACTATGAAAAAATGCTACAGTAAATTAAAATTTTATTAATCTGCCTAAATTTCCTTCGAAAATCTTAACCCTATAATTAATTTATTTATAAAGATTGATTGTTTTACATTCAAAAACTTTTAATTAAGTGGCAATTGATGTATTTCTATTAATTTTATCTTTGAAATAAAAAATATTTTAAGAGCTTTTATTGATTCGCAAATTTATAATCTTTTTTCTATAAAGTTTAGGTGAATTTAAAAACGAGTGATAATAATAATTAATGTTTTCATATCAATTTATATGAAAATATTATGTTTTAAATCACTCTTTCTCTTCTTCTATCAAATTCTTAGATTGTCAAGAGATAATGAAGGCTAGAGAATTATTTTAATCAATTAGTGAGAATCGGAGATGAAAAACTGTATATTTTAATTTAGAATTTTGTTCTAAACGAAGATCACTCTAGATAATGAAACACCTCTATGCAATTGTACTCTCATTTATATGGATGAATTTTTTTCTATTTAAGATAACTATTATAACAAATTCCTAATATTGATGCTACCTTGTATTTTTTTAATTACTCTTAATAATCAACTCAAAAAAATGGTTGTAAAGTTAATGACACAAGGGATGATTCAATCACAGACCTAGATGTATCTCCTTTTTAAATCATAGAAAGCAACACACCTGAGGGCAAGAATGGAAAATACTTATAGTAACAATTTGAAAGGGAACAAAAACCATATTTAGAAGGGAGCTTTCCTTAAACAAAATAGATCAGAATTAGAAAAGAGATCTAAAAAGCACCAAACTATTAATAAGTGTAGGATTTATCTGATAAACTTGAAAATTCCCAAAATCGCTTGCAAAAAGATTCAAACTCCAAAACGCTTAATGAGTTTATATGCGTTTTTATTGATGAAGGTGATGTTGGAGATTAAGGTTTCATTTTGATTAATACAATTATTGTTGTTATATTCAATATAATTCATTATTTTCATGGTTGAGATCTATATTCTTTTATTTTTTATCATCACATCATCTACATATATGTTATGAAAAAATTTCTCCATAAAAAATTAAAAATGATAGTACATTAATTGTTTGATTTGCTTATCTGATTAATATAGATAAATTTTTTAAAAATATCATCTTATAGTTTTTGGAGATTCTATTTTTTTAAATATTTGTGTACCAATATAGTTTTAATTTTTATTACATAGTTCCAATAAGGTTTTGAACCATTTTGGAACTTTTCCATAAAAACCTTATTAGTTTATAACTAGGTACTAATTATTTTTTGGTACTCTTAAATTGGTAACAATTAATTTTAAATGATTTACTACTAATTTAATGGAATTTATGAAATTAAAAAGGATATCCCTCTCTTAAACGTTACAGTTTTTGCATAATTTCTCCACGTATCTTTAAAAAATTGACCTTCTTTGAGACGCTCATATTTATTAGGTATGAAAAATTAAAGCAACATTAGAAGACCTAATTTAGGATTGATCTCCACAATTTTTAAACGAAACATGACAAAATTGAATTTTTTACCAAACACTTTAAAATAACTCATTTTATTCATATTTTTTATTTTAATACTGCTTAAGTCACCAAGCTCTCTTATGTATTAAACAAAAATATGTTGATAAAGAACACAAGCTAAAAGAAATGAAAGTAATGAATAGAAAATTAAAATATTTTATAATGAAAATTTCAAATATATTTGTGCATAAATGCAAATTTTCGGAGTGATGAACTCGCTTTAATTTATATAACGATCAGTTAAGTAATATCATATAAGTAAAAATAATGTAAGCTTAGCATATTATTTATTAATAAAAATGCTATATAATATATAAATTTGATAAAAATACCAGTTCGAAAAAAATGATCATAAACCTTCATGTTTTATAACTAGAGCAAAGTTGATATTTCGGACTCACATAAACTCTAATCTCCTTCATTACTCTGATCAATCGAAAACACTTATAAAACTCAATAAGGGGTTTCGGGGTTTTTATTCTTTAATATTGGATTTGTAAGTCAACTCTAATATGAGTCGATTGCTAAGTGATTCACTTATTTTGCGGTGTAATAAGTTAGTTGATGAAGTAAGTGATTGATTTATAAAAATAGGATTAGATCAGGAAGACTTTGATTTTTAGGAGAATTTGCTTGAAAGTTCAAAAGAGCAACTTGAGTAACACTCGAAAATTCAGATAATCAGGAATGAAATATGTAAAACATAATTCCAATTTGATCCAGTTCTATTTCATATTCCTAGGGGATTAGATAATAATTTAGTTGCAATCAAGCAGTGCATCAAATTAATGGAAGACAAAAAAGCACAATAAGAACTACTAGATCTTGATTTAATTCTAGGAAACTAATTATAAGAAATTTAACAAATAATGAAGCAGTCTGATCTGCTTGTATTTATGAAAGAATAAGATCTCGTTTAAAACTTTTGCAATCCACTAGAGAATAAAAAATCCGATGGATCTATATCTATCTCCTAACTAATTGGATTGACTGGCATGTATTACTGATTTTTAAATCAGACTTGGAAGACCTCGAAAGAATCAGTAAAATTTTAAAGTATCAGTACTTTTTCGTCAGGCTTTTCAATATAACTGAATCCAATTATCCTCATAAAGAACGAATTATAAACTTAAATATGTGAATTATTATAGAAAAGTAAATAGTTTACTATTCTATTTATATTTTATTAAGTGCTATTGTGTTTTATTAACAGGTTTATAGTTTTGAATAAAGAAAATTTAATAATAAATATAACTATTAGTAATTTCAATTTTTTCCTAAAATTGTGAACATAATTACATTTAAAAATCTCTGCAAATCAAAATACTCATTACTATTAACTTTACAAAAACTTTCTATTTCCATACAAAAATCGTATTTAAACTGAGGTTTGTTTAATTTCATTAATATTAAAATTTCTGTCTTTAAAAGATTATTTACTCAATGGATATCTTAAAGAATAGTGCGATAACTCCATATACCTCTTTTCCAAGAAATTTCAAAATTATTTTTCCTTCTCACAAAATCTTATTAATTTCTATACATATATTCAAATAATTTATGAGGAAAGTTATAAGGAGTTTTTTATATAAATATGGCATTTATTTGAAAAAATAATAAAAATCATAAAAGGAGTGGTCTTCTATGATATTTGTCTGACTGATGAGTCCTAAAACTAAATATTCTCGTTTTCTGAGAGGTATAGCAAACTGCACGACTTTCATGTGCAAGTTAAAAAGTATTTGTCGTGTACACATAGTACTTCTCCAAGCACCTCTTCTACACACCATAATACTCATTCAACAAATTAATATATTTATTAAAAAAATTTACAATTGGATTAATTATTTCTGAAAATTTGGGCTCTCTGATGAAAACCCTTCCATCCTTTCCCTCAAAAATCAACCTTCTATGCTCCATATCAGAATCTAAGATAGTAAAGAAAGGAAAATGATTGAGCAATTAATCTCAAAACCCCTTAAATAGATGTTTTAGTGATTTTATTAGTACTTTAAATTAAGGGTTGTATTAGTGTTAGAAGAGAAACTATGTTAATTTACAATATGAGTAATGGAAATTGCGAAATTTAGTGTCAATTTATGATGAGAAAAAATTAGTTTTACTGCCTAATCTTAGGAATGGTACTAGTATTAATATAGACTAAATTAAAATAGTGCTAAATTATGCAGCATAGCTCTGACACAAGAGTGCCTCAACTGTTAAGTATCATTGCTTACTAGTAGTTTAGCATTACAATTCAGGCACATTAAACCATCATCACAGAAAATTAAAGTTCTCTAAGAATCATATTTATTAGCTCTGCGATTCGAATTCTTTGAAAATATTGGGATCACTTTCAACTGATTAGAAAGCTGTGATAATTCATCACAAAGTTTCATGAAATGCGTCTCTCCTTAAACTATACCCTGTATTAATAAATTAAATGGTATTACTTTCAAGATTATCTAACAAAGTGAAGATAGTGATTGATTTTACAGTGCCATTTTAATCTTGGTATAAAAAGTACGATAATAAAGAAGTATATGACTAAAAAGTAAAGGTTACCATTCACTCAATTTTATCTGGTATTAGTGAAGATCAAGGTCTAGAAACTTATGTCATTCATCCTCGCTCTATTAAGCGAGAGCAGTATATTGAGATCTTCCAAATGTTAAAAGATGATAATAATAGATCAACTTGTTTGTTGATAACTTATAGTTCATAAGACTAAAATCACTTGACTATTCTGACCAAAACCCCAATAAAAAAATATAAACCATCCTTATTATAAAATTTATCAAATTTTATTTAAACATATTCTTAGCCTTTGAATCATGCTCTATCTAACATTTCGAACTTAAATCACCACTAAAATATAAAACATCAAAAATATTTTTAAAAAAAAGAATTTCCTTGCCAGCTTTCATTATTTTATTATTTAAGTTTCACTACATCCATCGACCTTTGGTTCTACATGCTAATATAGTTAGATATTTAAATGCAATTTATTTTTGAGTGTAATATATTTTAAATTAAATATAACTATGAATAAACTTACACAAATTCTATTTATAGTATTTATCTCTTTAATTTTATCTTTCAATATAATTCTATAAAATAATCTAGTTAATTTATTTGATTTGGTAAATAGTGTTACTGATAAAGATTTAATTAGTAATCACAACAATCATATGAATCTTAAGAGTAATTTCTTATAATAAACTATTTTATAAAATAGTTACACAATAACTTCTTATTTTATTATTGTATCGCATCTTTATCTGTCCAGAATTTGATAAAACCACAAACATCTTGAAGAACATATCATTATGGATATATCTTATTTGGATACTTGCATCTTGTATACTGTAAATTTCTAAATAGATCATTCAAATTTTAAAATCCTTTGATTATTTAATTATACTCAATAGTTCATAATCTCTCTGCTATCTTTGTTTTTATTTTGATATCATAGAGGAATTAACAATTTTATAAATTACCAATGAATTTTAAAATTAGACTTTCTTAAGGGAAATAGTAATTATAAGTTTAGACGACAAGACAATGAGGCATTTTTACGAGTTTAAATCTCCTAAATCTAATTTTTTTAATAATATTTTATATTATTTGCTTAATTATCTCAAACTTAGAATTATAATCTTAATAAAAAAATCCTTAAGCTTCCTTTAAATAAGTTTATTTATCTTTTTCTGAATTTGCAAAACCAAATCATATTTATATTGAAAGATTTCAAACAATGAATTTATTTTTTTACCATGAATATGTTTTATAAATTATATTTTTTAAATTTATATAATTGTTATGATTACTAATTAAATTTTTATGTAAAACATTATTTACAAAAGTTAAAAAATAACAAGATTATTTTATAGAATTATATTTCATGAAAACAATTTAAGAGAAAAATACTATAAATAGAATTTGTGTAAGTCTTTTTAATAGTAATTCCAGCGGTTGCTGCTGGACACAGTTTTGCTGCCGATGCTTTTGTATCTTTTGATTTTAATTTGAGCTTAATAGTAAAAATATTATATTTAAAAGCCTCATATATTGAGTACTTTAATTTATTATTAGCGAGAGTCATTGATTTTCATTAGTGTCTTTCGAAGTTTTTTTCATAAATTAATTAATAAAAATATTCTTAAGTAAATAATCTCAATATTTCATCCTCTTTAATTATATAAAACTTTTTCAGTTTATATTTTTAAAAAAATCCTTAAAAATAAATGGATAAATTCTAATAGATTTTTTTAGTGCCTCAAAATTATTCCTTTAATTGAATATGTGGTAAAAAGTAAGTTAAAACCTAAAAAATGAATAATGTTCTATATTTTATCAGAATTTTCATATTTTCTTTTGGATATATAAAAATTGATAAGGAATTTGTTGAAAAAAATTGATGATAAATTTTTTTTATTTTAAAATTTTCGAAGGACACTAATGAAAATTATTGACTTTCTTATATTTTAAATTTAGATGTTGTATATTATTCTAATGAAAATATTTTTAAATTGAATTAAAATAATTTAAAAATGGAGATTTTTTAAGTTAAAATTAATTCTGCTTCATTCAGCATCAATAAAATTTTTTATTTGATGTAACTATGATGAATTATTAAAACGAAATTAATGACACTCAAAAATAATTTGCATTTAAATATTTTTCTGTGGGAGCATGTATCAACAAAAATCGAAGTTGTTATAATTTAAAAAATAAAAATTATCTGCCCGCAAGGCAAGAAATTAATTTTGAAGATATATATATATGATGTTTTATGTATTAATAGTGACTTAAGATAGAGGTGTCAAGATAAAGATAGCGCTGGATTCAAAACATAAGAATAAGTTTTACATTAAATTTGCAAAATTTTAATATAATGGAGAAAGGGAAAAGATCATATTTTTTATGGGAAGGGGGAGGAGGTAGAAGTTTCGGTAGGAACAAATAACTTTTCTTTGAATGAATTTATCTTTTTCTTTAAAATAAGAATGAATTTTAATTTTAAATAAAAATGCCATCATTTTTTTAGATAATCAACCATAATTAAATATTCAACAGTGAACCTGATTATTAAAGATTGCGAGAATAAGAATTAAAAATACTATAAAAAAAATAACTTTAACCTCTTTCTTATCCTTAAATAAGAATCAGTTTTAAATCGAAGAAATTCAATAAATAACTTTTATATTTATGCCAATTTGAGTGAAAAGCACTAATTGATTGGTTGTAAATTTATTAAATTAAAATAATATGAAAAATTTTGATTAAGGATAAATTATTTTATCAAAATTAATTTAAGATTTACTAAAATGGAAAAATTATATCATTTAGCATACCAAATCGTGAATAAAAATTCGTTTTAATATTAAATTCATCCACTTTTTAATTAACATTTGATTAACATATATCTCTAATAAGTTATTATTTATCAATATTTAATTTAATTAAAACTTTAAGATTATCAAGGCTATGCAAAGTTTAGATATTAATTCCATAACCTAACTTAATTCTTTTTCAAGTAACATAAGAATCAAGTTCACCTCCCACAAAATCTTATTACTACTAAAATTTATTATTAACAATATATAAGTAATCGAAACATTTATGAGTTACATGTATATATTTTGAAACATATTTATAAATCAGAAGAGGAGTAGTATTTTATGATATTGCAATGATTGATGATGATACAAACAAAGAATTCTTGTTCTCTGAGCGATTTAGTAAACTGCATGATTTTCATTTGTATCTCAAGAAGTACCTTAAAATGGAAAGAAAAGCTGCTCGAAGACCCTCACTAACTTCCTCTATCTATAAATAAAATGCAATATAATGAGGTATGAAAATGAATTATAATTTTTAAGATTAATTGAATAAGAATTAACCCTTTTAAAATGCCTCAGACGACAAGCATTTAATCAATTTACCTTCATTTCCTTCTAAAATTTAAATCTTTAAAATTTATTAAAAAATATAAGTATATATTATTGAAATTCTAAATTTTTATTGTAAAACATTAATTATAAAAAGCTATAATATAATTTCATATAACTAAAATCAATATAGAAAAAAAAATCTTATAAACTAATACAAATGACCTTGCTAATAAAATCTAATTTCACTATAAATTAAGTTTATAAGTTTTTGTTTTTAAATCAGTCTATTTAATCGACTATCAAATTCAAAAATTCTAAAAAGACAAAGGAAACTAGAAAATTATTTCAACTAGTTAGTGAGAATCGGAGATGAAAATCTGATTTCGTTTATTTAGAATTTTGCAATACACGAAGATCACTCGGGATAAAGAAAAATCTCAATGGACTTCTACTCTTATATTAAATTGATTATGAAGCTTAATTATAGAGAATTTTTAAAGATTCTATTTATTCTGCTAATTTTATACATTTAATGAGTTGCTTTCTTAAAGAAAAAATGCTTGAAATAATTTAATTAATTAAATACTCACAGTCTTTTGTATTAAACAGCGACTGCAAGGTGGACGAGACCAGAGATGATTCATTTTAGGAGCTAGACTTACCTCCCTTCGAGATCATAAAAATGGACAAACCTCAGAAATAGAATAGAAGATGCGGGGGTGATAATAGAGAATCTACTTCGCGAATAAATTTATTGTATATTTTTTTGTTATTTACAAATAAAATTATGTACTAATTTTCGAAAAAAGAAATGATTTAGTATAAATTTAAACTTATAAGAATGATAAAAATATAATAAAATTAATGTCATTTATCATGACGTCTGATAAAGTATAATATTTAAAATAAAATTTTTTATGACAACTAATTCATTGAAAAGATTAAAAATAAATTATTATTATTATGTAAATATAACAGTAAATCATGAATTATGAATTATAAATGTTGGGATCACAACTAATTATAGTAGAATTAAATAAAAAATATTAACTTCCGGAAAAATCCCCTAAATTTTATTTATTATGAATTTTGCAAAGAATCTTCACCCCATAGATTCTTATAGTAACAACTTGAAATTGAGCCAAAATATGTTTAAGAGAGCTTCTCTCTAGCAAAGAAAACTGGAATTAGATAAATCAATTAAAATTAGTTGCCAGGTTATGAACAAGGGAAAAGTTTAGCAGAAAATTGTGAAAATTTTCAATAAAAATAGAACACCTATTCTTATATATCTGAGTAAAAAGAAAGCTCCTTGATGAGTAGATTGCTAAGTGAAACTTTTATTTAGTAGTGCAATCTGATAGTAGAGGAAACAAATGAGGAATTCATAAAGATAGGATTAGATCAGGAAGACTATAATTTTGAGGAACTTTAGCATGAAAATTCTAGTGACTTGCTTGAGTAACCTTCTTAAAGTCAGATTCTTAGGAAGGAATTATAAACTAAAAAGTTTCTCTTCGACCAAACCCTATCACAGATCCCTAATGGCTAGGAAAATAATTTATAAGCTATAACTCAATGTATTTAATTCATAGATGATAAATAGGCACATTAAGAGCTAATAGACATTGAGCAAGTACTTGGAATCCAACTAGAATAAATTCAACAAATAATGAGACAGACTGATCTACTTGTATTTATGAAAGACTAGGATCTGGTGTAGAACTTTTGCAATCCACTCGAGGGTAAATCCTCTGGATCTACATCTATCTCCTAACTTATTGGATTGACTGGAATGTATTCCTGAGTTTTAAATCAGACTTGGCTCAAAGTTAATGAATAAAAGAGAGAATTAGCATTAATATCAATCAACTTTTTCGCTTCGTCTCGATCGATTAATAACAACCGATTCTCACCCGAGAACGAATTCTAATAATATAATTAACGATATTTATAGAAATAGATAGAACAAAACAAAAATCATATTAAATAAAATGCTTTTTGTATTTAATCACTGATTTTTAATTTAATAATAAATATTTTAAATAACATCTTCTTTTTTAAATTATCAATAAAAATTAAATAAAATTTTAATCCACAATTGTATTCTTACATTTAATTGTATAAAATATAATTTTAAATATAATTTTTTACAATTTATGATGTAATATTATAGGAAATTTTTGTATTTAAACTGAGGTTTGTATAATTCCATTAATATTAAAATTTCTGTCTTTAAAAGATTATTTACTCAATGGATATCTTAAAGAATAGTGCGATAATTCCATATAAAACCCCATATATCAATTAAGAACGGAAGAATGGAGTTAAGAACAATTAAATTAAGACTTAAATATTATTGGCGTATAATTAAAATATTTGGGCTAATTATTAAAACTATTGGCTCGATTAATTGTCCTAATAAATTAATCCAATCAGGATGTGTAAATTTGATTTTACCCTAATTATAATTAATAATAGCAAATAATCATTATATTTTAATCTAAAAGTTCTTAACTCCAATCCTCCATTCTTAATTGATCTATGGGGTTTTACCTCTTTTCCAAGAAATCTTAAAATTATTTTTCCATCTCACAAAATCGTTTTAACTTCTATAAATTAATTCATATAATTTATGAGGAAAGTTATAAGAAGTTTTTCATTAAATATTGTATTTATTTGAAAAAAATAAAAATCATAAAAGGAGTGGTCTTCTATGATATTTCTCTGACTGATGAGTCCTCAAATGAAATATTCTCGTTTTCTGAGAGGTATAGCAAGCTGCACGACTTTCATGTGCAGGTGAAAAAGTATTTGTCGTGTACACATAGTGCCTCTCCAAGTACCTCTTCTACACACAATAATACTCATTCAACAAATTAATATATTTATTTAAAAATTTTCATATGGATTAATAATTTCTGCAAATTTGAGCACCCTGATGAAAACTCTTCCATCTTTTCCATCGAAAATCAACATTTTATGCTCTATATCAGAGACTAAGATAGTAAAAAGACAGAAAAAGCTTGAACAATACTTCAATTAACTTGTAGCGAGCGGAGATATTTAGATTATCACATTTATAGAAAGATTTTGCATGAACGAGGATCACTCAGGATAAAGGAAGATCTCTAAGGATTATTTAAATTTAGAGATATATACATAATATAAAGGATTGTTTTAATTACTCAGGAAAATTTCAAAAAGTCATCAATAGATTTAAAATTAAGGATTTTTATAATAAATCAATAATCTTAAACGATGATTTTAAGGGCGATGACACAAGAGATGACTCTCAAGGAGAAATAGACTAATCACCTTATCTCCAAGTAAAAACTTTGAAGAGCCAGATTTCTCTTCCGAAAATGTCTCTAGAAACATAAGACACCCTCACTAAAGAAAGTTTGTCTCATATTGGATAAGTGAACTAGCCTCCAATGTTAGATGCTACTTTAGAAACTAATGACAAGATAGATTGGAACTAAATGACTTTGCAAAATGGCGATAATCAAGAACGAAGACAATCTTAAATATCTTACATTTGATTAATTTTTATTATTTTATCAGAGTCAAAATTCTCTACATTATCTAGGGACATTTAATTTCTCATGTTTAATTTTCTCTTAAAATTTTTTTTTGAAAATCCCAGGGTTCCTCACAAAATATACCTTCTAATAAATGCGGCAAAAATTAATAATTCATGAATAGATTATTGAGTGATTCATTCATACAATTGTGCAATTCTATTGTTAACTAAACTGCTGACAATTTAATATAAATTGGTTTTGATTAGGACGACCTTATTTATGAATCTCTCCACCAAAACTAAAATGGTTTTGGGGTATAATTGACCAAATAATATATGCTCAGTAAACAAATTTAAAACTATAAATTCTAGTTTGAAACTAACATTTTTGATATTCCAAGCGGGAAAAACGAGAATTTATAACTTATTGACGAATTTCTAAGTGATAATTCTAAGAACTAAGAAATGGCTGAAGTTTAGCAAAATATGGGTTAATAAATTCAATAAATCGAATAAATAATGAAGCAAAGTGACCTTAAATTCTTTATGTAAGAATTTGATCTTGTGTAAAATTTCTCAAATCCTCATAAGAAAAACTCTATATAGCCAACATCTATATCTTAATTGATTGGGATGAGAGGCATGTTCTAATGAATTTAAAAATGTATTGAGCTTTCTCTCTCACTATATTGAGGGAAAGCTTCTAAAATAATAAGAATATAATGGAGAGCGATGGGATAAATGCTATAACTAGCCCATTGTCCTTCTTAAGTTAATGCATACAGTACTAATGTATTTATCAATCTATCTATTAATCTATTAAATTAATTATTATCAAAAGCCGAACTAGAATATGTTAATTTACGAAAAAGCCTTAACTCAAATCTAAATTTTTATACCACTTTTTTCATGAAAAAATATTCGGTTTTATCATCCATCAATAATTGATAAGCTGTTTAGTGGTAAGTTAAATTATTAACTCAATATTTTTAGGAATGCAAAAGACTATCGTGACATGCGTGAAATGTGAGAGAAAATCTATAACCTACAATCCATTCATGACACTAAGCATGGCCTTCGAATCCTCACTTGACAAATGCATAGTAAATTACTTGAAAGAGGACACTTTAGATTCAAAAGACTAATATCGGTGTGAGAAATGCAATTAATGTTCAAAAGCCAAAATAAAAACTGAAATAAGCAAACTGCCTAATGTTTTAGTGTTTCATCTAAAAAGATTCGCTTTTCCATCAATGAAGAAAATCAAAGGCAAGATTAAATACTCTAATAAACTCGATATGGCCAAGTAAGTTAGTATTAAATTACATGTTTTATATCAATTTTCAAATGAAATAAGAAGCATTTCTTTCTAAAATTATGACTTAAGCGAATCCTTAGAAATATGTTTCATAAATCTTGAGAAATTTCTTCTATTAAACTGATTTTTGTTAACTCAACTTGTTATAGATATTGTAAGAATAGTAAGCTGGACATTGAAGATACAGAATATGAGTTGTTCGCTCTGACTGTGCACTTAGGCACTCTAGAACAAGGCCACTATGTTGCATATACCAAACGAAACTCTAAATGGATCCTTTTCAATGATAAAAAATCATTATAATCTTTTTTTTTAAATTAATTGCCAAAATTTTTAAATTACCCAGTATTTTCTTATCTATGATAGATTTATTTTTACTTTATAATGATGAGGATTTTTAATATGTTAAAGAGGCTGATGCGCTTAGCTAAGAGGCATATTTACTTTTTTATAGAAAACTAACTCTATGAATAATGTGTAAACTTAAAAAAAATAGTATCTTTTTTTATAATACTTACAACTTATATAAAAATTTATGAGATATTTTAATTGTTTAAATTTAAGTTTATATAATATAGCATTTATTATATTTAATAACAAGCTGATTTATGTAAATCTATTTTGCATGCTGCCAGATATTTATGTTTAATCATAAAATATAACATTATTAAATATTAAATAAAATGCTGCTCATTTCCAGTAACATTGATTACTCTAATAAAATAAAGTTTAATATACTTTTGCTTTTTTACATAATTAATTCTTGTAATATTATGCTAATCATTTACAAAACTTTTTTTATCAAATAAATATTAATAGTATTATCAGAATTCCCAAAATATAGAAGAATTCTGTAATAAATTAATGACTATAAATAAACTAAATAAACAATATTTAATTGATAAAACATTCTGAAATGCTTAATGAGTTCTTTGATAACTTAGACCCCGTCATAAAGGAAAATATACCTAAAGTGGCTTTAGCAGTCAAAACCCCAAAACCCCTGAAGTTGTTTGATTGAGTTTTTGATTGATGAAAGTAGACTATTAACGCATGCTTTATTAGGGTTTTAATAGGGTTTATGTAGGGGTTAATGGTTTAAATATCAGTAATTTAAGTGAGAATATGCGAGGTTTGGGATCAGTTTAGACAGTGAATATATAGATTTATTGTTTAAGTTGCGCTATGGATGTAATGATTATAGTGATCAACTCAGACCTATTCTAAATTACACATCTATTGCAAGACTGCTCCATAAATCTCCTGCTACTGTTAGGTCACACTGTCTATTAGCATTGAATTTAAAGAGATAGCATCTTAATTATAAGCCTAAAAGACCTTTAAAATTCTAGTAGCATCATATCGATTATCTTATTAATGATAAGACTCTAAAATACAGAGCTCATTTCTCTCTGGCCTAGAGGGCTGTGATGTTTCATCGCCAATTTCCTGAGCTACACATCTCTGCATAATCCAAAGCTAATATCTATAAAAAGAATGGAATATCTTACAAAACAGTCAATCGCATTAAGAGAGTGATCGACTTTAATGTTCCATTTTATAAGGATAATTTAAACTATATATTCGATTAAATGCAAAGGGCTTAAGAGCATAATATAAAGTTCATACACGCTGATGAGGCAGTATTAACATTTAATACCTTCATATCAAGGTCTTGATATAAGAGGTACAGCAACATTGAAGTATATGATTAAAAGGTTAAGGTTTAAACTCATGCTATACTTGGTGGAATAAGTGAAGATAATGGCCTCGAGACTTATGTTATCCACCCTAGCTCAATAAAGACTGAATAATGCATAAAGTTCTTGCAAAAACTCAGAGATAAGTACGCCGACTAAGAGATTATTCTCTTTGTAGATAACTTATCTGTCCATAAAACTAAAGAACCAAGGAAAGAATATGAGAGACTAAACATTACACCTGTATTTAATGTTCCCTACAGTCCTCAGTTCAATGGAATTGAGCTATATTGGAGCCTATTATAAGGCTACTGCAAGAAATTTATACTCTATCACTTGAGGCACGACTTGAAGATAGATACAGTAGTTTTATTAGGAGTGCTGCTAAAAGAGTCAGCGATATAAAGCAAATGTATGCGCAAGAGAAGGGAGATTTTGTGTTTATAAATAAGTTTTAGATTTAAACGAATGAATAAGTTCACATATTAAATTTGCCCGAAAAGGGATTTGGCTCCTCTTTCTTTTATTCCTCTTAAGGCTTGCTTGGGCCCATGTTTCATCTCTTAGTGACAGCCCCTGCATCTATGTTCATCTCGTCTGGCTTTGAAAAATCATTGAAGAGCCTCTTACTCAATTCATGCTTTACTTGAGACTTTCTCTCTCTGTTTAATTTGCTGAGCTCTTTCATCAAGTATATAGCAGTACCAGGTTTTTCTATAAAGTTAGAAGCTAAGCTTACTTGAGATGAAAGGATGCTTTTAAAGTTCCCAAAGCCAGGTATCACTTATTTTAATACCTTGCTTCTCTTTTTCTTCAGGAGAGATGCTGTAGCGTTTCTTATGAGCTTCTTAAATTACTTCACTTAAGTACTCAGGTTTAAGAGTTCAGAACTCCAAAGAAGAAGTTTCTCTCTGGTAACTTATTTGAGAGTTGTAACTTTGATGGTAGGTACAGAGCAACATCTAGATCACTCATAGCATCATTGAGATTTGTCACTGAGATTTCAGGGTAGTTAGGTATCTCAATCATCTTTATTTATTGGTCTTAAAAGCTTATTTCTCTTCACTTAGTAAGGCTTTTAAGAATGATATTTTTGATCCTTCCTGAGTTGGCAAGAACAATCCAACTATGGTTAATATATAAGTATTTGATAAAAGCTTACCTTGCTATACCAAATATCTATAGAGATCCTCCTTACTTCGAAATTTTCCTATAAATTCTTGAGATTGTATTCTCTTCATTGCATCATTCATAGACTCCATCTTGCTTCCACTTTCTAGAAATGTTAATGAAATATAAAATTATGATATCCATTCTAAACTAACTAAAATTTTACTACTAAATAGAGAGATCCACTGGAGGTCAACCTGAATAAAATAGTAAGAGAAAGATGGAAAAACTTTCTCCAAGTTTCAAAGTTTGACTTCCATTTTTATCAAACTTTCTCCTTAAATTGCTCCTAATAATAATTAATTTAATTAGGTGGTGCTCCTAATTTATTTAAAACTTAATTAGGTGGTTATATTAAAGTTCAAAACCGTATTAGGAGGTACATTAAAAAAATTAAATTTCAAAATCTCCACTCCTAAATTTACAAGAACAGCTTTAGGAGCACCACCTAACTTCACAAAACACATTTAGGTGCATTTTAATGAATAAAATGGATGAATTAGTTTATAAATTATCACTAAATCTAAGAAATATAAAACTAATGTCTCGTACCCTGTTCTCATTAAACCTCTCTAAACCTTTGAGAATATGCTCTTACTCTTGTATAAAGGTAGAATTTAAATAGCTTATATAATTATTAATAGTATTTATAAAATGAGCGGCAACTTACTAAGAAAAGCAGCATTGCTTGGCATTAGCCAGCAAAAACTTTCTCTCATGAATCAAAAGAAAATTGAAACTTGCGATGCCTCTACCTAATATGAACCTAAAGTTTTCTAACCTTAGTCTCAGACTTTGAATAACAATTCAGTTGTTAAATAGAAATGCATAGCTAAGATATTCAATGCGAAGTTCTAATGAAAATGGTTGAATCGGAGGAAGAGAAAAAAGAAATTAAGACATCACATTTATGTGAAGAGTGTGAAAAGAACTTCACTTATAAATCTGCTCTTAAACGTCATATCATAGAGCAGCATTCTAACAAGCCCAAGCTCTATCTTAAGTATGATAAGATAGATGGAAAATATTTCTGCCCTTACTGTAATAGTATTAAGCGAGTATAATTAAAATGGGGAGACAGTTAAAAATTAATGAAAAAAGAAATCAAATATAATTATGTCCAAACAAATATACATTAGTTAAGATTAAACAGTCTCTAATTTGAATGAAATTTAACTACATGCTTATTTAACTTTAATTTATTAATCAAATATGGAATTATTTAATTTTTGGTTTTTTTCAACTTTTCCAACTCATTTATATTTTAGGGCATCTCACTACACTCTTTTCGTATAACTTTCATTGCAACTTTTTCTTAAGTACTTTTTGTCAAAAAAATTTAGATATCTTCAGGATATCTTCCTTGAGCTATCTTCAGGGTATCTTCCTAAAAAAAAATTAAAAAATTTGAATTTTACAGTAGCAATAACAGCAGCAGCAACAATAATAGCAATAGCAGTAAAATAAACAGTAGTAACAATAATATTAGCAATAATTAATGTGCTGCTGAAATTCTAGAGAATTTCAAAAATTAAAAATCTGTGATTTTCATTCTATTTTTATTTTCACCATCATTTTCTTCATCTTCATCACTAGTTCAAAAAACTAAGAAACTTTGTAAATTTGGATTTTTTGGGAAAAATCCCAGCACATTAATTATTGCTAATATTATTGTTACTACTGCTTATTTTACTGCTATTGCTATTATTGTTGCTGCTACTGTTATTGCTACTGTAAAATTCAAATTTTTTAATTTTTTTAAAGGAAAATACCCTGAAGATAGCTCAAGGAAGATATCCTGAAGATATCTAAATTTTTTTGACAAAAAGTACTTAAGAAAAACTTGCAATGAAAGTGATAAGAAAAGAATGTAGAGAGATGCCCTAAAATAGAAATGAAATGGAAAAGTTGAAAAAAACAAAAATTAAATAATTCCATATTTGATTAATAAATTAAAGTTAAATAAGCATGTAGTTAAACTTAATTCAAATTAGAGAATGTTTAATCTTAACTAATGTATATTGGCTTAAACATAATTATATTTGATTTCTTTTTTCATTAATTTTTAACTGTCTCCCCATTTTAATCATACTCGCTTAATAATACAATCATTCAAGGGATCTAAAAGTTCATCTATAAAACCATCATGGCAAGAAGTTTGAAGTAATAGATCCAGAGACTGGTGAGATCTTCCTTTAAAAAAGAAAGCCAAGAGACCCTTTAGAAACTTTGGAACAAAGAGAAAAGAAAGAAAATAAACTTATTAAAGCAGTAAGAAACCTCCCAGCCTCAGAGATAGTAAAAATCACTCTTAAGATGCATGCACTCAAACTTCCAATATTGAATATAATTGACCTTAAAGAGTGTAAAGAAAGCTATCTTATCCTTGAGGATAAATTAGAGAAGAAAGTCATAACAGATAAGTAGTTCGCATACAAGATATATCCGTTCAACTACTTCAAATGCGATGACAAGTATCAAATGGAATTCAGAAATGAATACCAAGCACTTACAAAGTCAAGAGATAGATAGTGCAGATTTATAATAAAGCTCGATGCTATTCTGCTTGCTCAAGATCATGTAGCTTTTCGTCTTCCTCTATATTAAATGACATTAAGAGACTACATTTAAGATTAAAGGACACCAAAGTAGTTACCTCTTATTCTTACAAATGTTTGCAAAGGCATTGAGGAGCTGCACACTCTTGGATATGTTCATAGAGATTTGAAGCCTGAGAATATAATGCTTGACTTTTCACCTCTCAGAGTAGTAATAATAGATTTCAATAGATCATAGAGAGTTGAAGCTTCAGGACTTGGCAACGTGTATGGGACTCCTGGATACTTTCCAGAAAGAGAGGATTGGAGAGATGGTGATATTAAGTGGGATATATGGGCTCTAGCAGCAATTATTTGTGAATGCGATATGGCAAGAAATGAATACTATAGCTGCAAAAGAGAGAAAGATTCAAAACAGAGAATACAGCAATATATAGACTAGAATAAGATAAAAGGTAGAATGAAAGACATGGATGAGTAGATAATTATTAAGCCTAATCACAGAGCTGACCATACAATAGACTAAATTGTAAGTTGGATAGGAGAGATAAAGTTTAGAAAGCTGCCTCATGATGCTAAAGTACTGTTTGAGTGAAAAATAAAAATAAAACACTTGCATTACACACTAATTTATATTACATTATAACCCTAAACCCCTACATAAACCCTATTAAAATCCTAATAAAGCATGCGTTAATAGTCTACTTTCATCAATCAAAAACTCAATCAAACAACTTCAGGGGTTTTGGGGTTTTGAGTGAGTCATTCACTGCTATTTCTATACATGAATTATCGAATAAAAAAGAGAAAGATGATTGAGAGAAGTTTCAACGACCCCGATCTCTGGAACAATGATCATCCAAAAAAATCAATTATAAGTCTTTGTAGTATTTTAATATAAAAAGTATTTTTATCCCATAATCTTGGTTCACGGGTATTGCGGATCAACAATGGATGAGAATTGGATTTTAGGTGGCTATTTTCACTATGCATTCTCTAAAACAGCTCGATATCTGGGCATAGACGAATAAACTCTTTAACCCATCTACATGAATAATATCTATGAGGCTGACGTTTCTCCCATAGGTAGTGCTTTTGACAGAGCTTGTGAGCTTTACTAGTAAATCATTGGGGAGGAGAGAATTAGGTAAATTGCATAAGAGTAAGACATATCACTGGCGGAGGCAGTTTATGGGAAGACGCATGTCAAAGATAAAATAGTATTTTTTAAATGCTAAAAATCAAGATTGCACCAAAGCTATAAACATGTTTCCTTATAGTTAAACTTAATAATTAATAAAGATCATCATCGAAATAAGTTCTATAAAATAAAATACTTAAAGACTCAAGAAGCGGAAAGTAAAAGAATGTACGCTTTTCCAAATGGGCTTCCTGGATGGAATAATGAAAAAATAAAGAAAATACATTTTGTAGGGCATTCGATGGGTGCTATAACTGTTCGCTACTTTTAATACCTGCTTGAGATCGGTTACTTTGATGAAATTGCTGGAAAACCTAAATCATATACTTTTTTGTTTTTGATTAGCATAGTTCAATTTCTTTATCAAAATTTTAATTGTTTTTAAGATTTTTTAATCAGATAAAAGTAAAATAGTTGCCTCTCTTACATGCTTAAGTGGGGCGAACAATGGTTCTTTAATTGTAAATAACTGCGGTTTATAGTATGATAGAGAACTATCGGACTGGATACTTAAGAAAAATGGAAGAATGATTTTGGCTTTTAAAATGAATGTATTCTTTCAAAATATCTACTAATCTCAGAATTATAATACATTTAAGTTTATTTCATAATTTATCTTTTAATTAGTTATATTATTTGGAGAAATAATTCTAAATTAATGGTGGGGGAGGTTACTATATATAATATGTCTGTTTACATAGATTCGATAAGTTCTTAAACTAATCTAACTAAAATTATATTAACTGGAGAGAATATATAGAAAAATATTAGAAAATGATGGGACTCATAAATACGAATTGAGTTATCAATATTAGAATCCTATACTCTATGATATGAATGTGGAGATGTGGGACTGGAACAGAAAAGATAACGAATCTTAAATATAAAAAAGTTGTTTATTTATAACTAATTTTTTATTGGGATTCAATAATTTTATGCTAGTTATATATGAATCTAGATATAATCACTTAACGAGGCTATATAATGAACAATTCCAGGTAGAATCGAAAGATCTCTCCTTTGTTGATTTAAACCCTTAAGGACTAATAAGACTCAATCAATTTTTAAAAACCAATTAGAATACTTATTATTTCGGTATAACGAACGGTTTCTAAGATAAAAATAGAACTGAAAATCGAGAAGTATTTACATTGCCTTAGCATATTAGTAGAAAGTCAATTGGATTTGATTTAGATGTAGACTAAGACATAAATTTCAAGAATACAGAGTTAAAGAAATATAATAGGAGAAAAAGAACTTTCTTTGAGAAATTATAGTATAAAGTTGCCTTGTTTATGAAATACCTAATGAATCCAACATTCTCACATTTTAGCTTCTTTTATGAAACTTAGACTTAAGTTGATGCACTATAGAGTCACTTATCAAATTTAAAAAATGAGAAAATGAATAATGTTGAGGCTATAGATTATGTTAATAAGGACTGGACGGAAGATAATGATGTATCAATTCCAATAAGTTTACTCATTCTCTGATTTAGTGTATTTTAATTAAATTTTCTATGATGTTTGCATATCAAGAAAATCAACAGAGTTCCCTCGCTTAAATTTTAATTACAGCAATCTCTCTCATGAAGATAAACCTTGGGGAAACTAAGGTGATCCATAATTAATAGATTTTTATGATCACCCTATATTCACTAAAGATTGCCTAAAACCAGGAATTTGGTACTATGGAGGTATTCCAAAATCTGATCACTTAGATTTATGTGGATTTCCACCAAAACTATCACCTATTAGGACCCTTTTAAATACTGAATATCGCATGGAGATTTGGAGAAACATATTCATTAGAGTTAAGATGCTTAAGTTTGATGAATTATGAAAGATTAATTTATTCTTTACTGGAGACTTTATATAGACTGATTTTATGTTATTGTAATTAAATTAGGTATTTAAAGCAACTAATTACAATTCATTTCTTTACTTTCTTTGATTTCTTCTTCTTTTTAAGGGGAATTGGACCCTTTTTAGATAAACCCTTTCTGTGATAATATTCATCATACTCCTCGCTTTTATCATCCATCCACTTATATCCTTCAAAATCATCAATGCTATCTCCATCAAATTCCCATAAATTTTACACAAATCTTTCATGCTTTGTGTACCATAGCCTGATTTGGTATGGCTTCCAACCTTCTTTTTTTGGAAGCAGAGGATTTATTGGTTCAGCTGTGTTCAATTCACTAGGATTTATAACAATGAACTTAACTGTCTAATAATTAAAAAGAAAATATACCTCCTCAGAGTATAAAGTCCTCCACCTAGCTGGTGCCTTGAGTTTAGTCAATGTGAAATGTTGCCTTCCTACTGCTTGATATTCATGTGAACTTTTGTTCACATCAATTTTATCCCAAAGTTGAATTTTGATGCTATACTTCACTTTCGTGTTTACCTCCTGACACATAACTGACAGACTGATGTAATCCTCAGCGATTTCTATGTCTTCATCGTGCTGATTAGAGCAGCCAGGGGCACCGTGTCTGTGAGCATAGCTTAACTCAATAAATACTTAATGTAAGGATTAAGCCCATTGCACAGGTGTCTCAACGATTAAGTAATCTTTCTTTTTTGACACGTATTATAGCAAATTTTTCATTCTTGTATTCGCTAATTCCATTCCCTCTTTGATTTTAGTTAGGATTTGAGGCAAATCTTCATTGTCTGCTCTATGAATTTAATTAAATTACAATTACAATGTGTGAGAAGTACTATATTAAAACTTAAAATTTAATGGTTAGTAGTATTGAAATAGTTCATGTCAACTAAGTCTCGATAACACTATATTAAAATGTGATTAATTATCGTGTTAAAAGTGTCAAGAATTATATGCTTACATCAAAATTCTTGAATCTAATGTTGTTATCGAGCAGATTCTGATTTAGCAACTCGTCTATTTGATATTATTGGATGACCCCGCATTCGTTCTATTAAGTCAAGGTCAGACTTGCAAATACTCCAATTAATAAAAGCATTAAAGTTCCAGATCTTTAACCCATTTTATTTGATATAAAAATATCAGATGCCTATAATTAAAAATATCTAAGAATATATTAAACTTGTGAACCCTTCTTGAATTTCATTTTCGAATTTAACATGAATAATTATAATTTTAATATTTAAAAGTTATTAATAATCATAATGGGTGGATTTGACAAAATATTCGGAATGGGCCTCATCTTCGCAGGAGTACTCATTGCTATCTATTATTCTGTTTGGGTCTTGGCTAGTTTGGTAAAATATATTTATGATCTTTTAATCTTACTTAATTTAGCCTTTTGTGCACAAACAACTTGAAACCAATAAAATTGACACTATTTAAATTATATATTTTAGTTATAAGTAAATGATTTTTTTCAGACTTATATTTAGAAAAGTAACTTTATTAATCTAAAAAGTATTAGACACTTCTCTATTGTTTTTGCCACCTGTATGGTTGTTCAGACTTCCAGCATTAGCTCTGATAGGCGGTATCTCATTCATATGGTTCTTCATCTCTCATACTAACAAGAAAATTGCAAGAGCAAAGGCAGAAGCAGCTGCCAAGCTTGAAGCAGAAAAGAAAAAGCAATGAACACATTTATTAATGAAAAGATCATGATTATGCTTGTGTATATAAATATATCATATTTATTCGGAAATTTTCCCTTCACAAGTTATTTATATAAGAAATCAGAGTATATAAGTTAACTGATTAAAACTCAAGAAGTACAAACAAATATTATCACTTTAAACTTAAAAGTGTCTTTATCTAAAATCAATTTAATCAATCTATCCTTGGCCCACTGATCGTCATATCTATTAAGAAGAATGCACAGGCAACAATCCCTAAATAAATATTATAAATTAAATGTAATCAAATGTCCAACAATATATTGAATAAACCAAACACTGAGGCACATGACACTGGTATCACAACTCATGATCTTCTCTTTCATAGTCTTCTCATTTTTAAATGTCTTCTTCAACTCATCAACTGTCTTCTTTTGTTATTAATTAACTAAGGATATACAAAAGTAACAAATTAAGCAGCATTATTTAATACTTATTAAGCATTCTTTGTATTGGTCTTAGTCTGAAAGAAATTGTCTTCTATTCTATTAAGTGTTTCGCCCTACTCAGCCACAATTTAACAACAAATTAATACTTATTACATGTCGATTGTTATAGTATTGGTTATAATTTATGAATTTCATTTAGAGTTAGCTGCATTTTATTGATCTTCTGGAGGGATGTAGAGACTTTGACTATTTTCTGAGTTCTTTGCTTCATATAGTCCTAGTGAGCATCGAGTTTACTACTCTCTAAATCCTCCTACTGGATTTATTGCTGCCTTAGTTATTGCTATGCATAGGTTTCTTTTTCCTCCTCCTCTTCATCTATATATTAAACATATTTGTAGTCAATTAAAAATTAATCATATTAAGATAGTTCATAGTTAGGATATTGGTAACCTGCTTGTGATGATTATTTAAGTGATTGATAGTTGGAGCTGTGCTTGCCAGTTTATTGCTTATTAGTGGACAGCATGCCCTTTTAATCTTCATGTAAATGTTGAGGACTCTCCTAAAAATCATCAAATCCATCATCATCGTCGTCACTATCACTGTCATAGTTTATTTCATCTTTATTATCTTTAAAATCTTCATCAATATTATTAACAATATTGATGCTTTATAGACTATGTAATTTTTAATATAACTTCATCACTGTCTTCTTGATCAAGGAGCCCCCGTTTCTCATATTTCTGCGTGTTTTCCTCTAAGTCAATATCCTCCAATTTATCCTTAAAACTCACTAATAATTCCTTCTCCTTATAAACCAATGAGCTGCTCAAAACTTCCAATTCCTTCACTTTTTTCGATAGAATGTTTTCATATTTTAATCTCAGGTTTTCATCACTCACTCTATACAATGAAAATATTATTAATAAATCAATTATAAACATGATGATATGAGAGAAATAACTAATAAATATGAAGCATTTAGCATTGTTTTTGTAATATGAAGATGTAAAAAATAGATTATTAACTTACATTTGTATTTTCTTTTATAGATCAGAACTCTTTTTGAGGTTTGACTGTAAGTTAATTCTAGTCTCCTGCCTGTCAGTTGTCTCTAATTATTGATATTTTTAGAGGTTTTTCCTGATTCTAGCGTTTAATTTATCAATGTCATTTAGATCTTTAAGTATTTTATCAACTTCCATTTGTTGATAAACTTATACTTAAATTAACACACATAAAATTAAGATGGTTTATAAAGAATGTAATAGACATTCAATAAGTTTAAGTGCTCGAAGATTCAGAAAGATGGCCAACACTCATTCTTGGAGTTTATTGAAGCTCAAAACCTCGCATAGTTTGATATGACATTTTCCTGATTTTGATTTTTGTTGATTAAATTAATTATGCCTATTATTGAATTCTTTGATAATATGCTATCGCTTAGAGAAATTATTCTGAAATGAAAAACACGCGCATGTGATTATTTGTAATGTTTGAAGGATACAATTGATTTAATAGATTAATGATATTACATCTGAAAATAATAATTATTGTAAAATAAATAAATATGAACTACTCAGCAGGTTTCACGACTGTTGACTTAAATCCCAAAAGTACTAGTAACGCCTACCAGCCCTTTGTAGGTCACTAAAAACAGTAAAAATAGCAAGAGGTAGCTTCCAAATCAGTGAATTTAGAGACAAAAGGATACTTCATGCTGATCTTTTTCACTGCAGCACTCACTCTGAACTCAATTACTTTCTAGATTGATAATTAAAAGCACACGGCAGATTACTTGTACTATATCAGCATGATTGCTTATCTGATCTTAGCCACTAGGTCACTTCAATTCATTGAGTACTGGGGCTTGAAAGCTACTATTATTGCAGCGCTTATATTACAATCAGCTGCCTTATTACTTGGCAGAACTCTTAATGACAAGGTATTTGGCACATCACTGGTAGGACCCACTGTTAGTTAAATAATCAGCTCTATAGCCTAAGTTCTGTTGATGAACTCAGTTACCAGATTCTCATCTTTATGGTTTGGAGAAAAGGGCAGAATTCTTGCAACAGGCATAATGCTAGGTGGTTTCCATATAGGTTAATACATCATATTTTGGTTTTTAAAAATGTTCCCTGAGGACGATTATGCAAGTGCAGCTAATGGATTTCACATTGCCATAACAGCAATTAACACTGGTTTACTATTAATAGTGATTGCTTTTTATGTTGGAGAACCAGAAGATAATAGTTCAGAGAGTCAAGTCGTTTATAAAGGCAAGGCTTTCAGATTCAATGCCCAATTTGAAGCTATGGCTTATTAATTAAAACATAATTAATGACACTTTAATTATTTTATAAGACGAGAATGGAAGAAGATACATGAGAATTTTCGCTTTCCTACTTGTCTATTGTTTCTGTTCCCCATATAACTTCTACTGGTATCTATTCTTCTAGCAGAAATTTGAGTTAGATCATTACTAAATGGTATCCTAAATCTTGCAACCAATTACGCAACTTGCAGGAATCCTCTCAACAGCCTTCGTTTTATACACTGTCATGAATTACAAGATGACTTTAGTTGTCTTAATTTTAATGAACTTGATCGCCACACTGTTGACTGAACTGTCCTACGTGCTTGGTGTGGTTTAAATGTTTGAAATTTGTTACTTTATTCAGGGGTTCTGTATCGGGGGTCTAAGAATGGCAATTTATGAAATAATAACCGAAGTTATGTACCCTGTGCTTCCATCTATGACTCTGGGCGTCCTTCATGCCTGCTCAAATACAGTCATTCTTGCAGCTACAGTAGTGAGTGATGAGATCGACAAAAACAATAAGGAGCACAATTTCAAAGAAAACATCTTCAACGACCTCATTTAACTTACCTTCCTAATTGGGCTTACTGTCTGTGGGTAAAAGATCATTAAGTATGGAATCAATCAATAATATCTGCTATAAATCATTTAAAGTTTGATTATTTTTTCTCTATAATAATATAATATTTAATTGAAATGCGAAGAGAACATAGATTGATTTAAAAAATAAGACAGAAAACAACAATCACATTCATGGTTATTGATTATGAAATATCTTTTATTTTATCTTTAGTATCAATATATTAAAATCCCTTCACACTAATAACTCTATTTATTTGTAACCCAATATTTTGATAGATGTTATATGAGATTTAACTATTTATCATCTATCATCTTTATCATTAAATTTATTATTTGTTAGAACTTTATTCTTTAAATTTGAGTTAAATTATAGTAAAAAAAGGTAAACATTGAAAACTTTAATTAAATAAAATAAATCAAAAATGAGTATTATTTAAGTGTTTTCACATTTTTTTAATTTTTGTTTTATATTGTTCTCTATATTTATAACATAATATTTTTTTATTTTATATATTCTTATACAATACGATATTAAACTCTCCAGATGCAAACTTTTGCGAAGCAGATATCAACTGCCCAGCAAATTTAGACTCTAAAGATCAATTGTCCTTGGTAAGTACTTATATATTTTTAACTTTTTTACACTTTATAAATCAAATTGTCCAATATTTATTACAAATAATCACTTTTGATATATACAGTCACAAAATATGAATTTTCAAAACCTGTAAGCGATTGTCAGATCTCGTTCTAGTTTAAAAAACAAAAACTTATTAATATATAAAACAATTTTATACTGTCAATTGAGAAATATTAAAGAATGATTAAAAATTAATATATTTTTTAATTAATTTATAGTGAAATAGAGTAGGTGGATGATAAGAAACAAAACTTAATACAAAATTTACCATCGAATTCTCAATAAGTTAACTAAGGTATCTTACTTGATAAAAGTCTAAAAAACTATAATTTAATTTGAAATAAATTATTGCAATCAGAAATTTGCAAAACATTGAAAAAGTTGTATGTAAAAAGTCAATATTTTCAATGTTCTGTATAGAAGAATCTTCACCCTCAAGTTTTCTTATGTTGGATGACCCTAGCTTACTATACTCTAGGCCATAGAATAAGGATTCTGTCAGACTATAATTTATATAGTTTTTTAAATAAGTTAACTAAACCTTAAGAAAAAAAGGTTTTTATCAATGATTTTTAAATAGGGATTATGATTGAAGAAAATATGAATTTATTCTCAGATTAAGAATAAAAATCTCCAAATTCGCTATTTTTTAAATGAATTAGATTATAAATAACGCTTTGTTTAATTAGATAAGCCCCTAGTTAATGAGCGACAAATATTCAATAAGCCCGCCTGATATTAACACATAAGATGTTAATAGATACTAAGGTCAATCCAATTTGTATGCTAATGACAACACAAGCAATCCTGATAGTCAAAGAGATTAGAGACCAGATGATTAGATAAAAAATTACAATAATTACGACCTGAGCCTAAGCAAAAATAGTGAGTTAAAAAGGTTATGAAAATCTTTCGATATAAATTGCATTTTTTTTATTAAATCTGGCTTTAGACTGTCTATAAAATAATATATATATAAATATATATATATTATATAATTATATATATATTATATATATAAGATATATATATATATATATATATATATATATATATAGAAAGCAAAAAATCTGATAATAAAAGAAAAATGTCCTATAACATTAGCAATTACTAAAATCCTAGTCTCTTAGAGGAGATGCCTAATTCTTAATCTAAATTTCCAGAAAGGTATGTGATGAGCCCAAGATCTCAAACTTAGCATCAAAATTATTATCAAAGTCTTTTTGATATTTTAAAAACAGGGATCATTTTATCTGGTTTTAATAAATTACTTAATTATTATTTTACTAATGCAATAGCAATATCAAAATAGCTAAGAAAATCGAGCTTAACGCCAGTATAGCTCACTATAGTATAAGCCCTTAAAAGTAAGTGAGAGTATTCAATCATCAAGCCAGCATCCATACTATCCCAATAAAAATTAGCAATATTTACACTAATAGAATGATTCAACCTATACGCAGTACAAAAAGTAATAAAGCAATGCTAGTCTCGTGGGAGTAGGTGGGACCATAAATAGTAACTTGCCAGTTTCGTCCCCTCAAAACTTATCATAGCAGATCTAGCAATAAAACCAAATGTACAACTAGCAACTCTATGGTAATCAAAACCCCAAAACCCCTTAATGAGGTTTATAAGTGCTTTGATTTGTAGGGAATTTGTTAGGGGTTGGGGTTATTAATAGGTTTTAATGTGAAATTTACAGTAAATGTATTTAATTTAATCACTCAAAATGCACTTTTGGATCATGTGGGAGAGGTCTGAAGTTTATCTTACTTAACCACAACTCTATCTGCTCTATTGATATGTCTGATCTTGAGTTTGGTTTAATTAATATTGACTCTCCATTTGTTTCATTGATTGAGATACTCTTGTTTTGTCAATAAATTGCCTAATTCTTTGTTTAGCATCCTTCTCGCATCTTGTAGAGTAGTATTCATTGCGAGGCATATCGCACTCTATTATTATTGCTGCTAAAGCCCACACATCCCATTATAAGTCTCCATCTCTCCAGTCTTCTCTTTCTGGATAAGAGCCTGGAGTTCCCATTACACTTCCAAGCCTTGATACTTCCACTCTTAAGGCTCTGTTGAAATCAATTATTGTTACTGTTACTGGTGAAAAGTTCAACATTATATTCTCAGGCTTGAGATCTCTGTAAACAAAGCTTAACTTATGAAGCTCTTTGATACCTTGTATCGCTTAGGTTGATATTAATGCAAGCTATCTATGATTTCTTTGATCAGTTATGAAATCTCTGAGTGTCATTTCAAAGAGTGGTAGTCCGAAAGCTACATGATCTTTGGCTAGGAGAACAGCATCTAGCTCTATTAAGTATTTGCACTCTTTAAACTTAGCCTGAGTGAGTACTTAATATTCATTAGTAAACTCCATTTAATATTTATCATCACTAAGGTGATAGTTGAAAGGATATACCTTGT